>CAUYPK010068980.1:0-70368 GCA_963574355.1 Loris lydekkerianus
TGAAATCTCTGTAGAGATTCACACCACTTATTTAAATATCATCTTTAGTTCAGCATTTTGGTCTGTAAAGAAAAACATATGAGAGTAGGAAGAGAGGAATGATAGAATAAAAGAAGGTACAAGACTATGGGGAAAGGACCAAGGAAGGGGAAGGGAGGGGGGAGGTTTGGGTGGAGGGAGGGTAATGGGTCGGGCCACATCTATGGTGCATATTTTTATCTATAATAAAAAATAAATAAATAAATAAAATATCTAAAAAAAAAAAAAAAAAAGAAGGTACAAGAAAGGGAAAAAGAAAACAAACAAACAAGTAGATAAGCACACAGCCATGAAGCAAGGGGTGGGAAAAGGAAATACTGTTACAAAGACTCTCCCTACGGGGAGAGTGTTAGTTGAAATGAAAAAAGGCCACTTGGTCACACCGGGGAGTGTGGTGGGACGTGCACCCCTGATGCTCAGCCTGTGATCACTGCTTTCAAATACTGACTCAGAACACTGATGAACAGGTGAGTGCTGTACATATAAGATTGCAACTAGGTTTCCATAACTGTCTTTATGAAATATTTAAACAGTGACCTAATTCATTAAGGCGAAAGATTTCTGTTTAGCTATAGATGAGAGAAAAAGAGGAGAGTGGTCCCCACAATGATGTCAAATTCAGCTCAGGTTTACTACTGAAGGTCCACCTGGATGGCTTCTTAAGGAATGTGATCAGCACACCTAAAATAGGTATTGGCACACGCGTCGCTCTCAGGCAAGTACCATTGCCTAGTTTCACTAATATGGGGAGAAATTATTTTACCATCAGCGTGAAACAATAGTGAAGCACAGATTCATTTTTTTTTTTAATACCAAATGTGTTTTTACATTAAATATGTTTTTCTTTCTTTCAGAGGAAACCACCAGGGAGGCCTCATTTCATTGCATTAATATGGCGTGCCATTCTTGGCAGGGAACTGTAGGTGTTGCTGAAGCTACATAGCTGAAAAAGCTAAGCCAGCCCTCCAATTCTTTGGCTTATTATAGTTCTATTTTAGCCCTGTCCTCTTCTTCCCACTCAAATTCTGTACCCGAGCATGTGTTTGGATATGCTGCATCCTCCAGCTCCTCACACTAAATATACTCTCCGAAACCACGAGCAAAACTTACAGATGAGTCATTCTCTCTGGAAGACTCAGCTCGTGGTGGACAGCTCATAAATTGGAACAGATTCAGCTGGATCAGAGGAGTTGAGACAATGGTGGTGGGTTTATTGTGTTCTGCAAAGGGAGCCAAGGCGGGGTGGAGGGTGGACTGTTTCAGAGTAAATTGAAGCAAATGTTCATATTACACCTTAAAGAAAAGTTGGTTAAGAGACAATACTCTAAAGACAATGTCCCAAAAAGTAGAATCTGTGTTCTTCACTTGTTTGGGGGGCCAGGCCCTTTTTTTGGTTGTTGTTGTTGTTGTTATCCTTTGACCAGTTCTCAGAGCATAATTTGTTTCCAGTCTTTTTGTTCTATGAGTGAAAAGGTCAATGCCCTTTGACATGGCATGAGCTGTTCAGCGCACCGGGGAAACGTCACCAAGCTGCTGGACTTAAAACAACTTCAGGGCAGCCAGAGTCAAACACAGGAAGTGTTGTTCAACCCCCCAGAGAATAGTTGCTTTGTTTACTAGCCAACTTACATCTTGTTGAATTGCTAAGTGCTGCTATCTTGAATGAGCAGATATATCAGAGACACCAGACCCAGATGAGGTATTTGTAGGCATGATATAACAACATCACTCTCCTAAAGTGTCCCCTACAGGAATCTAAATACAGAGTGGCTATTTTCTTAAATGGGAAAAGTTCCATCTCAGCTCCCCATAGTCCAATACATGCTAAATGATTCTACAAATGAACAAACACTTCTTTGATGAGACAGTAAATTTAATGGGAGAAAATAATCAACCAGAAATGTAGGGGAAAAAATGTGAATTTTTTTTTTAATAAACAGTCTAATCAGGAAATGAATTATACATTCTATCTTGTACCCACAAGACTTTCTTTTGTATTAATTTAGCCCACGAAAGAACTGACCTGCTTAAAATAGTATCAGAAACTTTTTTATTTACATAGCATGTGTAAACTTTTAAGTGTTCAATGTGCTATTACCTGTTACTTTACTGGTTTGAGAATTTTACTCCATTTCACAGATTAATTGACAAAGAAAGGTTAAGTGTTTTATCTAAAGTCATGCACAAATCTAAGCCAGAGACACATTTAGCTCCCTGAGTTACTGACTACTTATGTTTTAAACTAGTGAATCATTTTGCTTCTAAATTTACTGGAGAAGATTCAAGGCCCCAGAGAAAAATGGCAATTTCCCATTTTGAAACAGAGGAAATCTGGTAAATATGTACCAAACTTAGAGAAAGTACTGAAGAAGAAAAAGACCCAACCCGGGAAGGCAAAGTCCTAAGTAGGCAGTAAGTACCTTTGTCATACAAAGAGCCAGCTCTTCACTTTCAGACTGAGAGTCAAGATGCTTGGGTTCTGGTCCCAGCTCTGCTATACTTAGCTGGATGTTCGTAACCTGAGTCTGACTTCCTTCATTTGTAAATGGATGGAATAAGGCCTGCTCTTTGTCCGGAAAGTCATGAACATCAAATGGAACTATGAACACAAAAGAGTATTTTAAAGAATATTATAAGTTGTAAAGAGCTGTGCAAATTCCATTAGTGATTGTGGTAACAGTCCTATTGTTCTATTAGAAAGGGAATGGCAGGAAGCCAAAGAATAAAGTAGACGTCATAAATTAATGGATTTTAACCATTGTATATCAACAGCCCCACTAAAATTCCAATGAAATTATGAACTCTATCTTCAGAAAAGTTCATAGTGTACCCAAAATTTTGGATGTTAGATGTGACTTCAGACCTGCTCACACATTCATTTGCCTTGTGCGTATCTCAGATCCCCCCTCTAAGTTCTTATATCATGTGACATGTGACATCCGTGTACCCTGGTCTCAACTAGGCAGCCAGATCTTCCTCTCCTCATGACTTTGAATTCAGGACAGATTCTGGTTCTTATCCTTCCTTGCTCTGGCTTAATTTTTTTCTCCTCATTCCTGATCTGAACAGTATAGGGAAGAGAGACCAGAGATTCATGGTGATACCCTTGTTTGTGGAATTGCTAATTTGTGTAATACCAGCAAATACTTTTGAATTTTTCTCCTCCCATAGATGTCACCTCAGGCATTGAATCACACCAATTTCCCATATACTAGATAGGTCTGAACTTGCCTAAAGTTTCTGAAAGTAAAATTGTCTGTAAGAGATGAACATGGAGCTCTTAATTGTTGGGCCATGTTTTGTAATGAAATTGCAAGTTAGTACCTTTGCTTATAAAGGCTTACATGTGCATGAGCATACAGATGCCCTTCCTTTTTATAAAAAGTCACCTTGGCAGATGCTGTTCATCCTAGTGCTAACTTTCTGTACTCTGAGACTTACTGATCTTTTTCTTTTTTGTAGCCCACACAAAATCTCTAACTGTGTGTTCTATTATATAAGGCAAGCTTGGTTATATTCTTTTTAGCACTCACCTCTGCAAGATTCTTAACTGGGAAAAAAAAAAAAATCTGAAGCGTGAAGAGGGAGTTGGAGAGGTGGAATTAATAAGTAAGGCCAGACACCCCTGACTCCACTGTACTTCTCTAAGTGTTAGAAATGGTAATCTATTTTAAGAATAATAAATTTACTCTATTATGTGCAGTTCTGAATAGGGGACTTTCTTTTGAGTATAAACTATGAGAACCTCAGCAAAACCTCTTTGTAATCTATACATATTTTATGTGATGCTTAGAATTATACAAAGACTCTAGCTTTTAACAAGCAAATTATTCCACTAATTTAATAAAGAACAGATCATTCGCCCAGTACTGTAAAACAGTTTATGGAAAGCTGATGCATACATAAGCATATGATATCATTATGATTGATAATCTATAGGATTATTTCATTTGATACTTAATCCAGGGTCTCAGAATCCAGCTTACTATTTTTCTCTATCATGTAACACCTTCATTTCATAATTTAAGATGTAATAATAATAAATCTATTAATTTTCTTAATATACAATATTTCTATGTCTTTAGATAAGTCTCACTTTTTAAAGAAATAAATACTGCATAGAATATTAGCTAGCAATTTCAAAAGCACCTTCTTGAAACATTTGAAAATATGTTGCTACATTTTAGCATTAAAAATATTCTATTTATTTTAAACAGCATTATTTGAGAGTACAATTATACATACACATGGTAATAGTATTTATATGCGATAGGAGGAAGGTAAGTTGTTTTTGAGGGCTACTCATTTGCATTGATTGCCTCTGGGCGGCATGAATCACAATTATATCACAAGGTTGATATTAATTTATACGTATATTGTCAGACCTAAAGACAAGGAGGTAGTTGCTTTGGTAACAACCTCGGTTATTATTTACTCACTTGGAGTGATCTGGGAAGAGGATGTGTTGGGTAAGAATCTCTAGTTTGCAACTCATGATGTGGAGCAAGTAATGGGGACGTTTATATTGCGCCCATAGAACTGTTGCATGTGATCCGACCCCATTCTAGTTAGTCAATTATTTAGCCATTCATTCACTAAATCCACAAATATTTAGTGCCTATTATATGCTAAGCACTATGCAAGGCTCTGGAAATATGCAAATGAACCAGACATGGTTCCTGCCCTCAAAGGACTTGCAGTTTTTATGACAGGAAGACAAATGAGTGTTACATGTATTACAAATATGTGTAATAGCTGTTAATAATGAATACTATGGATAGAAAGGGTATTTGATGGTTAATTCTGCCTACAAGGAGGAAAATGGAAGATAGTTATGAATAGAAGAAGTTAGAAGATATTTATGAATAATAAAATAGAAGAGTTTATGAAGCATAACCTCAAAATGTGTTTTTTATATGAGATAATTAATGTTTTTATTTTTAAGCCATTGTGACTTGGGTACTCTTTTACTTGCAGCCCAAAGTCTCTTAATACAGGAATATAAGTTTTCGGCAGTTACATTTTAAAATTACTCTTTTTGTAAGTCCAAACTTGTCCAATATTAGCAATTTTGTGTGTTTCGGCTTGAAAACTAGTGTAAAGAGCCCAGCATTTTAAGAAAATGATTAACATGGTCATAGTTTTTATCTTAGAATAATCATACTGACAACAGGATGTAGGGGGCATTTATGAAGAGCCAACATAGTAAGCAAGGAGATCAGAATACCACTGCAGTAGTTAAGAGCTAATGGGATACTAAATTAAAGCAAGAGTACCACGGATGACATGGTCTAGGGGTATTGATGGGAGAGAAGTTAAAATAATAGAACTGCCAGATTGTTGACATTAAAGTCAGGATGTGAGAGAAAAAGGAATATTTCTGATACCTCTATAAAGACTTTTTGGCTTACGTAGATAATTGTACAGTCCAATATAATTGATTCTCAATTCCGTATTTTGATAGAGACACTCATTGGTCCTCATAAGCCTTCACTTTTTTCTCCTTAACTGAACTCATCTGCCTGCTGTTACCCTCTGAGTATACTGGTGCCTTCTCTCAGTGACTTAGACTTTGGGATTCATTGCTTATATCATAGTTTTTCTTCCTCAGGAACACATGACTTTGTCCTGTAGTTATTTGGGACTCAGGGGCAAATACAGTTAAAGGCTAGCCTTCCTTAGAGAAAGTATAAGCTCCTTGTAAACAGGGGCAAGAGCCTCAGTTCCGCTTCTTGATTATCCTTATAACACCTGACAGTGACTTATGCACAAGGAAAGCAAAACTGACTTCAATTTGGCGATAGATCAGGTTCTTCCTTGTGGCAAAGTGCAGGAAATTTTAAAGAAACATTAATTAATTATGGGAAGAAGTGACAGCTGTAACATCCCAGCCATAACTGCCCAGACTCTTCTGATCCCAAGTGATAGAACAGTGCCCTATGCCTCACGAGGTATCAGACATCTGCCTCCCCTCCATGATCCTTATGCCTTGTCTATTTGGGAAATAAGTAAGAATATTTGAACCATCTGACATATCTTTTAATTCTAAATGATTTATTATTTATATTTAAAAAACTTGAGAATGAGAAGTGATTGTTAGAAGGTTTAAATTCTAAGGATCTTACAAGTAACAAAATATTTTGCTTTTAAAGAACTATTGGAAATGAAAATAGCAAAAATATCCACCTGACTTTGAATACTATTTTTATATCGTTAACTAGAATTAAACAAACATTTTTTTACTGATACGTGATTTTCTCCTGAGGTTCATTAAAAAAAAAAAAAATTCTTTTAAAGGATAAGCAAAAATGTATATCATTCAATTGAGTCAAATAATTTAACATGTTTAAATGAATAATTTTTTATGGATAATTGGCACAATTACATAAGGTATAGCATTTAAATGCTTGACTTTTGATGATTTAGACTAATAATGTAGATTCTTCTTTGGTGGTTATTCAGGGGAAAGACAAATCTATGATCCAAAATAAATTTCAATAGTTCTCTTTATAGCTACTCATATAATTTTACCATTTGGATATAGTCTATCTATATTCCATATGAAAGTGCAAAATTTGAAAGATGAAATGATCTATTCAAATTATCTGCTATTACACCAACAGTAATAACAGTAATTAAAAGAATAATTATGCAACTGCATGCCACTCAAAGGAATCATTTAAATTATGCAAATCAAACCTAAGGTCACGTAATGCTAACAGAAAAGAACTAAAATATGCAAAATAGTGTACTTTCTGTTGGTGTGTCTAATATTAGAAACATTCATATCACAAGCATATTGCATGCATCTCATTTCTTAAACCTTGTACCATAAAATCAAATTAATTTTTCTTATCTTATTGGGTACTCTGAAATTTGAATAGTACACAGTTTTACAGATGGGCTAGTTTCAGCCAAAGAGAATAATTTTTTTGAGTACATTAGTTTTCAAACATTAATTTTTTTTCTAGTTATAGCAACATATCCCATTATAAAAAATTGGAAAGTGCACAAAAGTATAAAATAGAAAACAAAAGCCACCTATAATATTAACAATTTGAAATAAGCGTGATCTCATTCTTGGTGCAATCCTTTTTGTTCTTTTTTTAATACAGTTTTTTTTTTTTTTTTTGATCACAATAGGTATCACACTGTAGTCTCTTCTATATCACGCTTTTGTGTGTATGTATTCTATTTATTATCATATCATGAACATGTCCAAGATGTTTCTTGAAACCTGAATTTTTAATGGTGGCATAAAATATTTTACAGTTGTATATTTAATATTTAACTATTTCATTATTTTTATACACATCTCATTGTCCACTTTTGTATTATAAGTCATACTGTAATAAACATTTATATTAGATTGCAATGGGAATTGTGAATTATTTTATTTAAAGAGATTGCTAGAAGTAGAATTCTAAATTGTAGTATAGTTACGAATAGAATTAGATTTAGATTTGGTGTGAAGATTAAGGAGGCAATAAACATGAGCTTTTAAGTTTCTCAATACATACTACTAAAATTTTTACAGAACATTTGTGTCCATCTGCACACATATCAGCAACCCAGGCAATTACAAGTTCTCCTGCAATAATGAAAATAATCTTGTTTCATTAGTATTTATTTAATTACTACTGAAGTTGTGGTTTACCTTATGTTTCTAGGTTCTTTGGTTTCTTTTTTATTTTCTCTCTACATGAGCTACATGATCTTTATTAATTTTTTCCACTGGTTTTTTTCTTTATAAGTCATTAGGAGGAATGCTTTACCATTATCATATTTGTTGCAAATATTTTCCTAGTTCATCATTTGCTTTTTATTTGTATTTTCACATATAGAAGTATTATGTTTGTATGTAGTCAAAGTACTAAATACTTTGATGATTTTTACCATTACTTTTTTTGCATAAAAATTGCCTCACTATTTTGAGACATTTTTAACTTTCAGCTTTTACAACTACATGAAAATTATGTTAGTAAATGATATAACTTGTTTTTTCCCCCAAAGACAATTTTTCTAACCTTTGTTAAATTTTACTTCTTTACTATTTGTTCCACTTTATATTAAATTAGTTTACATTTCAACATTTAAGTTTATCTAAATGCTGAACTGAACTGTCTGGTGATTCTTATATACACACTGTACTCGTTAATTTCAAAATATTAAGGTGTATAAATGTTTTTGTTACATGAATACACTATATAACAAGAATTGCATTGAATCTGTAAATCATGTTGGGCAGTATGGATGTTTCAACAGTGTTGATTCTACCAACCAATGAACATACCATTTGTTTGTGTCGTCTCAATTTCTTCCATTAGTTTTTTATAGTTCTCCATATAGAAATCGTTCACCTTTTTGGTTAACTATATTCCTAAGAACTTTATTTTCTTGGAGGTATTGCAAACGGTATTGAGTCCTTGATTTCAGCTTGACTGTTAGTAATATTGTACTTATGCTCAGGTAGTGAAAAATATGTGTAGGTTTTTAATTATGAATTCCAGAGTGGAATTCCATATTGGTATTCAAGAATTAAATGTGTGTAAAATATTATAGGCTAATGGGAAGACATATTGTTTCCATTCCTTTTTAATCAAATCCATAGCCATTAAGAATCCCTATCTAACCTAATCGTTCAGTAGTTCTCTTCCTTCATCCCATACACCCAGTTAAAATAAATCATTAGATTATTCTCACATGTTGAGGTTAATCAGGATTATATGGTTCCAAGTAAGAGAAGTTTTTTACAAAAGCTTAAGCAAAAAAGAAAATGTAAGTTCAGTGTCTATAGCTCAGCAGCTAAGGCAGCAGCCACATACACCAGAGCTGGCAGGTTCAAACCCAGCCCTGGCCTGCCAAACAACAATGACAACTACAACCAAAAAGTAGCCAGACATTGTGGAGGACGCCTGTAGTCCCAGCTACTTGGGAGGCTGAGGGAAGAGAATCACTTAAGCCAAAGAGTTTGAGGTTGCTGTGAGCAGTGATGCCACAGCACTCTACCCAGGGAGACAGTTTGAGACTCTGTCACAAAAAAACCCCCCAAAACATAGTGGTTTATTTAACTGAGAAGTATAGAGATATGTGAATTCAGGCACAAATTGATGCAGAAGTTAACAAAATTATTGTCACAAACCTCTATTTGCAAGCGTCTATATTTAATCTAGAAAGCATCAGAAAATATGAAGGTTCTGAAATTTTACCCTATTTGTAAGCTATCAAGTTAACTTGACTCAATTCCATGGGTACTAATAGATGACATGAGACTCCTGGGTTAGAGACAAAAGACTTTACTATTTATGACACAGCCAGTAAAATGAGCATTAGTATATTTCTATGAAACACCCATAAATACTATGGAAGTGACACAGACAAGCCCAGACGAATGCCCACCTGGGGAGTAGGTTGTTTTGCAATAGAGGAACTCTGACCTTAGCCAACCAGAATCTTTTATAATGGGAAGTAAACACTCCTTTCCTTTGCTCTAGGCTCTCTATCTCTCTCTTCCCAAGGCTATTTACTAGTCAAACACATTCAAAAATATAGTCTGGAACAAAAGGTAATCAGTACTTTGTCCACAAGATGTGGAGAAATGTGAGAGACCCATGCAAGATTGTCTCTTGACAGAAGGCTTTTTCTATGAGGTAGCAAAGAATATTATCAGCATTCTACTACTTGAGCAATTTCAGCAGAAGGAGAAAATGTGCTTTCTTTCAAGTTTTGGATAACATGCATATCCCTGAAGTACCACAACTCTGACTAATCAGGCCTGGGCACTATGGTCCTCTTTACAGTGAAATGGGCAGATCAGCCTCCACACAAACACAGACATTTAGAGTTGGAGAGAGATGGCTACCCAAAGAACTATTTGGGTATTGTTAACAAAGAAAGGAGCATTGATGGGGAGCAAATAAAATACCAGTAAGGTCTATATAACCTACCCTTTCCCCTCTCTGTACCTTGGTGTTTAATCTTCCCTCTAGTTTTGTGTACTATATTCCTATTTCATATAGGAATTTCATATGTCCATATCTAGACAACCTAAAAAGCTATGCCCAAGTGCATACTCCAGTATGAAGGCTTCAGTGTTTTCTTTCCAGCTAGAGAATTTTTCTCGATAATCACTCAAGAATTTTATCACCTCCTCAAATGTGGCATATTTTACTTCCCACCTTGCATTATAGATACCTGTTTAGAGATATCTTAACCTTCCCAACTAGACTGGGATCTCCTTCTGAGTAGGGTCGTGTTTGCGACTCTCTGTATTCTATATGGATCGAAGCATATCGTAGATTATATATATATATGTGTGTGTGGTGTAGATTGATAGATTGTGGTGTATATATATATATATGTGTGTGTGTGTGTGTGCATATGTGTATACATACACATATTGAATTAAGAGAAGGATTGTGGATTGACTGTAAATCACTTACATATCTTGACTACCAGTTATGCCACAATTATGAGGCCAGAAGTTTAAATGCATTTCTTCTCTTCCTATTTTTACCACACATGGGGGTCGGCCTCTGCGAGCATATCTATTAACCTTTCTGGGGCTCAATTCTCTCATTTATAAAAAGGTGAAACTGAGTGCTCTTCTTCCTATGGTTGTTGAGATAATCACATGAGAAAATGCATATGAAATTACTTTAGAAATGTAAACTACTGCAATAATTAATGAATTCAATTTTTAAATAACAACTGAAACATTTCTGTTATGTGAATTCAATGTGTCTAATATTAGTATGATACTTTTGTATCCTAATACAAAAGTAAGTAGATGTGACTTAAGGAATGCTTGCAAAAATTCTGTCTCTACAAATATATATACATATATACATATGTATATATGTATACATATATATACATATATATAATATATATATTATATTTTGTGGTACCTATAATTTCTCTATCTCCTTTAAATTCCTCTGGATTAATTTTAAGAACACTTATCTGCTAAAGTCCTCATCAAAGTATAAATTTATCAATAGAGTTATTACATTAAGCCGTTATCTAATGTTATTTTAACTGCCTGAGAGGCAAAGGAATATACACCAGTAACATTTGAAAGAAAGAGGGACAAGATTAAAAGGAAAGTAAAACTGTGGAATAAGTTTATATTGAAGGTAGCTGGAGGAGGAACACATTTCACAGGAATAAAAAAATACTAAATAAGCAATAGATATGTTGCCAAGAAAAAATTGCCTAATTCATAGTTTTTCCTTGATCTGATCTTGTCAAACAGATGAATTTTCTGTACACTTTTTTTTTTTTAAATAAAGAGGTCTGTTTATTTTGAAAGTAATTGTGCTTTTTTTTTTTTTATTAAATCATAGCTGTGTACATTAATGCAATCATGGGGTACAATGTGCTTGTTTTATATACAATTTGAAATACTTTCATCGAACTGGTTAACATACCCTTTATGGCATTTTCTTTGTTATTGTACACATTTTATTCTTAATTCACAATTTTCTTTTTCTTCTCCAAATTTGAAGGGAACAAAAGACATAAAATAATCAATTTGCTCAAAGAATTTTCTTCCTTTACAGGAGGAATTTCATAAATTTTTGAAGTTTTATGTCTGTTATATAGTATTAACCATTTAATTGGTTGGGAAAGGATTTTTTTTTCCTAGAATTTTTCCCCTAGGAGTTTTTGTTTCATTCTCTAATTTTGACTAGAATCTAAAAATACTTGTGTTGACAATTACCTCTAAAAAAGCTAAGTGGTTCTTCTATCTATCAGAGAAATAAGTGTTTCCATAAAATCTCTTCCTAACCAACTGCCCTATGAACAAAATCATGACAATGTGATGCAGAATTATTTGTAGATCATTGAATAATTCCAGAAAAAAAAAACAGTTATGGAACTAAAAATACATGGAAACAGCTGAAAGTCCAACTTCATTTTTTTTTTTTTTTTTTTACAGAGTTGGAAACTGCATGGAAACAGTTCCACACTATATCCTCAGAAATACACCAGAAATCTCAAGACAGGACTGTTCTTCCAAGGCCTACAATGAAATACAGGCATTTCAATAGAGCTCCACAATCCCCAGCACCAAAAGCTTTAACAGGGGTCGAGAATTAAAATGATTTATCAGAAAGGCTCCACCAGCAATATTAAGGCATTACACTCCTTGCTTCTTTATTGAAGTGATCTCTTGGGCCTGATCAAAGGCTCTGGGTTGTGTCTGAAATGCTTTTAATTGATGTATTATGAGAGAGATGAATAATACTACAGTGCTTATACCACTGTACACTTGGGAGAGACTAGAGTGACCAAAAAAACTACAGGTTTAGAAGCCTTTGACACACCACTAGAGCTCAGGCTTCAGAGAACATTATCAGAAGAAATGTCCAGACTCAAAATTAGAGCAAGTACCTTCCTTTCATTCAACAGATAGAGTACACCTTTGTATCAACTTTCAGACTCATTCCCTGCTTGCCAAGGTTATAAGAAGAACCTGGACTGGCTTCTTTGAAAGTGCTGAATTATTTCAATTCTTTAAAATTTTCATCTAAATATTCCTTAATAAAATGTTGAAATGTAAAAAGAGTATTCTGGGTTGCTTCTCAAAGTCTCTTAAATGTTCACATCTCTGCAAAGTTGTTGATGTCCTTATAGTAAGCCTCCAAGGAAAATAAACTACTTAGTGCCATGAATATGTGAATGAAATGTGGATTTCCAGGTTATTCCTTGAAAATAATCGTGCTTAGAAGAGATATCATTAAGAAGGCAGACTCCAGGCACTCACCTCCTTCATAAAGAAAGACCAGAACAAAAGTACATAAATACAACTTAAATAGAGGATTTAGGGGAGAACACTGGAATTCTGCAAGAATGTGGCAAACACCTCTGGGGCTCAGAAACTCAGGATAGCAGCACAGTGAAGGAAGCAAAGAACTCAGCTGGGAATAACGCAGAGCCACCAGGGATGCCCCACTGCAAAGAAAAGGTAAGCAGGAGATTCCTAAAAGTCTATACCTCCACCATGAACAACTAAAATCACCCATAGGAAAGCCCCACAGCCCTTGCAAGCCCTGAGCCCAGTATAGACAGCTGTTTGGAGTCAATGCTACTGCATTATTCCAGAGAAGATATTCACAATGGATACCCTCTCCATCCCCTAGAGCCCATACAACCACAGAACATTACCATTTTAAGAGTGGGGCAAAGTGGCTCCTACCTGGGGCCCAATAGCCCCTAAATCACCACATCACTGAAGCCCCACACAATTCCACTACATTTACCAAGAAGGCTGCAGTATAAATCACCAGCTAGTCCCAGTGGTATAGCCATAATCCTGGTACCCAATCTCATGAAATGCACTACACTCTGTCCAATCCAGCGCAGGCTGTCCCCAAGATAGAGGAACACATGTATAGACCAGAGCTTGATATCTACCTTCCCAGGACTCACTAGGGCTGCTGGTAACCTATCCCCGTTAGCAGAAAAGATACCATGAGCCCACATGTACTCCCATTGACCCACAAAGACATCTAAGGCCTACTGCCACTTATGGTTATGACCCTGCCCCCTCTAGTAATAAAGCCACTGTACACCTGCTTGTGACTCCGAGACACCTAAGGAGAGACCTACCCAGGCTTATCAGCATCCCCACATACCCCTGATGGCAGAACCACCATGCACCTGTGGTTTCAGAACTGACCTGTTCAGTAATTGCCCCTGCAAGGAATGCTGCAACAAAATATCCACAGACAATGGTAGCCTAGACCACTGAGACATGTTAAGCACCACTGATATTGATTACAGCCAAAGGAAGTATGCAGAGACTACACTACTGTAAATATATCCAGAACCAAAGCAGAAGCACCTAAACCAACCAACACTATAGGACATATTTATAGGGAAAAGTCTTCTACAAAGCTACTTCATAAAATGGAAAGAAACGATTAGTACACGGATATCAGTATGAGTACACAAGAAACATAAAAAAGCAAGAAAACATGTCAGCTTCAAAAGAACATAATAGTCCTCCAGGAACAAACCCCCAAAGAAAAGGAAATCTATGAAATGCCAGAAAAATTATCCAAAATATTGATATTAAAGAAATTCAGTGAAATATAAGGCAACATAGATTAGTCAATGAAATCAAGAAAATGATTCATGATCTGCAAGAAAAATTCAACAAAGATATCATCTAAAGAAAGAAACAAACAAAAAAAAATATTGGAACTGAAGAATTCAATGAAAGTAATTAAAAAATACAACCAAGAGCTTTAACAATAGACAAGTCAGTCTCCCTCTCCGCCCCCCCCCCCCCAAAAAAAGAGTTTCTGGACTTCAAGTCTCTTGAAATAATTAAACCATAAAAGAAAAAAAAAAAAAAAGAATAAAAAGGAATGAAGAAAGCCATGAGATACATGGGACACAATTAAGTGAAGAAATTTTCATGCTATGAGAGTTGCAGAAGTAGAAGGGCTAGGAAAAAAAAAAAAAAAAAACAGAATACCTCCTTAATATCTCTTTAATGAAATAATAGCAGAAAATTTTCGCAGTCTTTTTTTTTTTTTTTTTTTTTTTTGAGACAGAGTCTCAAGCTGTCTCCCTGGGTAGAGTGCCATGGCATCACAGCTCACAGCAACCTCCAACTCCTGGGCTCAAGCGATTCTCCTGCCTCAGCCTCCCAAGTAGCTGGAACTATAGGGACCCGCCACAACAACTGGCTATTTTTTGGTTGCAGCTGTCATTGTTGTTTGGTGGGCCAGGCTGGATATGAAACCAGCCAGCTCAGGTGTATGTGGCTGGTGCCTTAGCTGCTTGAGCCACAGGCACCAAGCCAATTTTCCCAGTCTTGAGAGAGATATGAACACATGGATGTCAAGAGACTGAAATATCTCCAAATACCTTTAACCTAAATGGCTCTCTCTGAAGTACATTAGAGTAAAGTAATCAAAAGTAAAAGACAAAGCAAGAATTCTAAAAACAGCAAAATTGTCAAGTCACATATAAAAGAATTCTGATAAGACTAATAGCAAATTTCTCAACAGAAAGCTTATGGACCAGAAGAGAATGGAAGATATATTCAAAATTCGGGGGTAGGGGTGGAGGTGGGAAACCTGTTGGCCAAGAATACTATGCCTAGCAAAGATACCTTTTAGAAATAAGAAAACTGGTCTTTCTCAGACAGCTTTCTAGCAATGGATCCTCTTTCCCAACAAAGATGAAAATATTGAAATGACAGCCAAAATATTCTAAGATATGGATGATACCTGATTATTATATCTTAGGAAACAAACATGACTCAACAAATTCTTTAAAAATGGAAATCATATCACGTGTCATCTCAGATCACAAAGGAATAAAACTAGAAATCAACCCCAAGAGAAACACTCAATTCTACACAAAGTCAAGGAAATTAAACAACCTGCTACTGAACAATTATTGAATAAATAACAAAATTAAGATGGAAATTAAAAGATTCCTCAAACTGAACACCAAGGTGACACAAGCTATCAAAATATATAGGATTCAGCAAAATATTCCTAAGGAGAAAAGTTAAAGCTTTAAATGCCTACATCAAAAAGACAGAAAAATCACAAATCAACAATTTAATAATACATATCAAGGAACTAGAAAAAGAAAAACATACCAAACCCCAAACCAGCACAAGAAATGAAATAACTAAAGTCAGGACAGAATGAAATGAAATGAAAAACAAAACAACAATATAAAGGGTCAGTGAAACATGAAGTTGGTTCTTTAAGAATATGACAAAATTGATAGACCTTTTCCTGGATTAAATAGGAATAGAAGGGAAAGGACACAAATAAGCTCAATAAGAAATGAAAAAGGAGATGTTACAACTGATACTAACCCCCCCCCCCAAATATCATCTGTGAATACTATGAAAATTTCTATGCACATAAGCTCAAAAATGTTGAGAAATGGATAGATTCCTGGAAAATCACAACTTCCCAAGACACGGTCAAGAAGAAAATAATTCCTCAACAGACCAGTAATAAGCAATGAAATTGAAGCAGTAATAAAAAAAGCTTTCAACAAAACAAAAACCCAGACTAGAAGGATTCACATTCAGATTTTACCAAACCTACAAAGAGGGGGTGCTCATATTGCAGAAACTATCCCATAACATTGAGAAGGATGGAATACAACAAAAAAGAAAACTACAGACCAATATGCCTTATGAACATAGATGCAAAAGTCCTTAATAAAATACTAACAAACTGAATTTAAGAGCACATCAAAAAATAATTTGCCATGACCAAATAGGCTTCATCCCAGGAATTCAAGGATGGTTCAACATATGCACATGAATAAATGTGATTCGCCACATACCATATATACTCGAGCATATACAGTAAAGGGAAACAAAAACAAAGACCATATGATTACTTCAATAGATTTAGAAAAAGCATTAAACAAATTTCAGCATGCTTTCATGACAAAAACCCTGAATACTAGGCATAGAGGGACCATGTATCAAAATTATAACATTCATATATGACAAACCCAAAGCCAACATCATATTGAATGGAGAAAAGTAAATTTAAAGCATTCCCCCTGAGAATTAGACCAAGACAAGAATGCGCACTATTACCACTTGTATTGAACATGGTGCTGAAAGTCCTAGCCAGAACAATCAGGCAAGAGAAAGATGAAAAGAGTATTCGAATTGTGAAAAAAGAGGTCAAAGTATCACTTTTCCTAGATGATACAATCTTATATTTAGAAAAACCCAAAGACTCCATCATCTCCTAGATTTGATCAATAAAGTCAGCAAATTCCCAGGTTACAAAATCAATGCATACAAATCAGTAACATTCCTATACATCCAAAACTGTCATGCTGAGTCAAATCAAAGACTTAATATTATTCACAATAGCTACAAAGAAAAAATATCTACCAATATACTCAACCAAGGAAGTGAAAGATATCTACAAAAAGAAATGTGAAACACTGAAGAAAGAAATTGCAGATGACACAAACATATGGAAAAACATATCATGTTCATGGCTCAGTAGAATCAACATTGTTAAAGTACCCATACTACTGAGTGATTTACAGAGTTAATGCAATTTCCATCAAAATACCAATGTCCTATTTCACAGATCTAGAAAAAATAATTTTATGCGTTGTTTGGAACCAGAAAAGAACCCGAATAGCCAAGGCATTTAATCAAAAGGAACAAAAATAAAGTCATCACAATACCAGATTTCAAACTATACAATAAGCCTATAGTAAAAAAAACTAGCATGGTAGTAGCACAAAAATAGAGACACCAGGCTCAGTGTCCATAACTCAGTGAGTAGGGCTCCAGCCACATGCACTGGAGCTGGCGAGTTCAGGCCCAGCAGGGGCCTGCTAAACAACAATGACAACTGCAACCAAGAAAAAGAAGAAAAATGGCCGGGCGCTGTGGTGGGCACCTGTAATCCTGGCTACTCCAGAGGCTGAGTCAGGAGAATCGCTTGAGCTCAGGAGTTTTGAGGTTGCTGTAAGCTGTGACACCACAGCACTCTACCAAGGGCGATATAGTGAGACTCTGTCTAAAAAAAAAAATAGAGACATAGACAGAAAACTCTTACATAAAATCATCCAAGTGATCTTTGACAAAATAGACAACAATATACACTGGGGAAAATAATCGCAGTCCAATAAATGGTGCTAGAAAAATTGGATAGCCACATACAGAGATATGGTGAGCCACATACAGAAATATGGAGATATCTCTCACCACTCACAAAATTAATTTTGATAGATAAATGCCTTAAATGTAAGACATGAAATCATATAAATTCTAGAAGTAAACGTGGGGGAAATTCTTTTAGGTATTAGCCTAGGCAAAGAATTTATAAAGAAGACCCCAATGGAATCAAAGCAAAAACAAAAATAAATAAAAGGAATTTGATTACATTAAAAGTCTTATGCACAGCCAAGGAAATAATCAACAGAGAAAATAGATAACTTACAGAATGGGAGAAAATATGCACTAGCTATACCCAAGAAAGAGCTAATAATCAGAATCTACAAAGAACCCAAGGCAGTCAGCAAGAAAAAAATCAAACAACCTAATCTAAAAGTGAGCAAAAGACATGAACAGAAGATTTTTCAAAAGAAGATAGGCAAATGGCCAGTAAACACACAAAAATGCTCAACAACACTAATTATCAGGGAAAGCAAAATTAAAACCACAATGGGATATCACTTTACCCCTGTTAGAATAGTTTTTTTAAAGTTTTATCTAAAAACAATAGAGGCTGGCATGGAAGCAGAGAAAAAGAAACATTTATGCACTGGTGGTGGGACTGCAATTTCATACAACCTCATGGAAATCAATATGGAGATACCTCAAAGAGCTAAAAAAGTAGACCTACCATTTGATCCAGCAACTCACTACTGGGTATTTACCAAAAAGAAAAGAAGTCATTTATCAAAAATACACCTGCACTTGAATGTTTATTACAGCACAATTTACAGTGGCAAAGATGTAGAATCAACCCAAGTGCATATTAATTCATGAGTGCCTTAAGAAATTGTATACCATAGAATACTACTCCACCATGAAAAAGAATGAATTATGACCTTTTGCAACAATTTGGATGGAACTGGAGCCCATAATCCTAAGTGAAATAGTTAAAGAATGGAAAATCAAATACCATATGTATTTGCTATTAAACTGAGACTAACAGATGAGCACACATGCACACAGAGGGAAGTAAAAGTCAGCAGAATCGCTTAAGCCCAGGAGGTGGAGGTTGCTGTGAGCTGTGACACCATGGCACTCTACCCAGGGCGACAGCTTGAAGCTCTATCTCAAAAAAAAAAAAAAAAAAAAAGAAAGAAAAGAAAGAAAATCTAATGAAATTTTCAGAGAACTATAACAAAATTCTAAAATTTGTATGAAACCAGAATAGAACTTCAATAGCCAACACAATCTTAAACAAAAAGAAGAAATTGGAAGACATCACATTACCTGATTTTATTTTATTTATTTATTTATTCATTCATTTTATTTTATTTTATTTTATTTTTTGAGACAGATTTTCACTATGTTGCCCAGTAGAGTGCCATGGTGTCACAGCTCACAGAAGCTCCCAACTCTTGGGCTTAAGCAATTCTCTTGCCTCAGCCTCCCAAGTAGCTGGGACTACAGGCACTCACTACAATACCCAGGTATTTTTTGGTTATAGTTAATACTTGTTTGGTAGGCCCGGGCTGGATTCGAACCTGCCAGCTCCAGAGTATGTGGCTGACACCCTAGCTACTGAACTACAGGCGCCAAGCCAACTACACTAACTGAGTTTAAAATGTGCTACAAAGCTGTAGTATTTAAAACAGCATGATACTGGCATAAAAACAGACATGCAGACTAATGGAACAGAATAGAGAACTTAGAAATAGAGTCACACGTTTACAGTCAATTGATCACGGACAAAGGTATCAAGATCACACAATGAGGAAAGGACAGTCTCTTCAACAAATGGTGCTGAGAAAACTGAATATCCACATAAAAAGGAATAAAATTAGGCACTCATTTCACACCACATACAAAAAATAAACTCAAAATTGAGAGACATCTTAAATGTAAGATCTGCAAATATAAAACTTCTAGAAGAAAACATGGGAGGAAAACTCCATGGTATTGGTCTTGGTAATAATTTTTAGATGTGACCCTCAAACTACAGGCAACAAAGGCAAAAATAGACTAAAAGCTTCTGCACGGAAGAGGAAACAATCAGCAGAGTGAAAAGACAACCTACACAATGGGAGAAAATATTTGCAAACTATCTATCTGACAAGGGATAAACACCCAGCATACATAATGAACTCAACAACTGAATAGCAGAAACACAACCAATCTGATTAAATCATGGACAAAAGATGATTCACTTCTTAAAGGAGACACACAAATAGTCAACAGGTAAATGAAAAAATATTCAGTACCATTAATCATCAAGGAAATGAAAATTAAGAGCAACAATGAGACATCATCCCATACCAGCTATATCAAAAAGACAAAAAACACGTGTTGGTGAGGATGTGGAGAAAAGGAAATCCTTGTACCCTGTTAGTAGGAATGTAAATTAGTAATGCCCTTATGGAAAGTTTGGAGGATCCTCCAAATCTCAAAATAAAACTACTGTATATATAATCTAGTAATCTCACTTTTGGGTATATCCAAAGGAATGTAGGAATGTAAATTAGTAATGCCCTTATGGAAAGTTTGGAGGATCCTCCAAAATTCAAAATAAAACTACTGTATGTATAATCTAGTAATCTCACTTTGGGGTATATCCAAAGGAAATAAAGTCAGTTGTCTACAAGATATCTGCACACCCAATTTTATTTTAGCATTATTCATACTAGCCAAACAGTCTAACTCCTCAACAGATGAATGCATAACGAAATACCATAACCACACACACAGAGCATACTAATCAGCCTCAAAAAAGAGGAAGTCCTGTCATTTGAGACAACATATATGACCCTGGAGAGCCTTATGCTGAGTGAAATAAACCAGGCACAAAAAGACAAATGCTGCGTGGTCTCACATGTGGAATCTGTAATAGTCATCCGAGGAGAGAGCAGAATAGTGGCTTGGGAGGGTTAGAGGGTGGGGGAAATGGCAAAATGTTGGTAAGACTATACGAAGTTTCAGTTATGCGTGATGAATGAATTCAGAAGCTCTAATGTACAGCACTAAGTCTGTAGTTAATATTGTATCATACAACTGAATTTGCTAACAGAATAGGTCTTAAATGTTCTTATTACAAAAAAAACACTAGTAAATATGTGAGGTGATGGGTGTGCTAATTAGGTTGATGGTCATGACCATTTCACACACACACACACACTATATATATATATCTATCAAAACATGAATCACATTATACATCTTTACCATAACATACACAATTTTTGTCATTTATACCTCAATAAATCTAGAAAGAAAATACATTTAAACACACATGTATGTATGTATATGTGCATATATACACACACATTCTAGATAGTGCTATTTTAATGGATATGCGAGAAATAATCAAATTAGCAAATAATAAACAAAAAAAATCCAGGCTAGATAGACTGTACCCCAGGCTCAGCCTCTACAGAAAAACATTTTTCCAACATAAGGAATAAATCTTTTATGGTACATTCTATATTGTGAATTAGTGCCAATAAGACAAAGTTATCCAGAGCCCAAATCATAACAACTTTTTATATTGAATTAAGAGGAAAATCCACATCAGCTCACCTGAAGACAACACTGGCTTCTATTCAATGGCAAAAGTCATTAACATTTTCAGCAGGAGAAAACCTCAGGTAGATGTAAAAAAAAGGGGGGGTGGGGGTGGTTTACTAACAGAAGTCTCTCTCCAATGACTCACGACAAAAGTACTCCTGAGTACACAAGTGGGAATCAAAAGACACTGGAGTCAAGGTCGGTATCAACATAAAAATGAAAATAGGAACCATTAAGGGATTTTCTTCAGTTTCTAATTATACAAGAAAAATCCACACACCAATTGACATTTCGTTCACAAATCACAGATTGTTACTTTCTGTATCAATTTATAAAATGAAGGTAAAATGCATAAATTACAAGTTAATTTCTCATATCAATAATTTGTGATATTATCAAGTAAATAAGAAAGAATAATTTTTTAAAAGGTAACAACCAATGCACCTAACTAGGTTAGGCTAAAACGAAATAAGCCCCGAGTAGTTTCCAAAAACTACTACAAATAATGAACTATAGGGAAAACAAACGTAAGTTCTCTGGAGAAAAAAATTAACAGAGTTCCTGTACCTGTTTTACCTCCAAAGGATGAAAAGACAAGGTAATAAATGAATCCAGACCCTGCGTGGTGGCTCACACCTGCAATCCCAGCACTCTGGGAGGCCAAGGTGGAAGCACACTTGAGCTCAGGGGTTGGAGGCAGTCTGAGCAAGGGCTGGACCATGTCAACTAAAAATACAAAAATTAGCAGGTGTTGTGGTGCTGGCACTGTAGTCCCACTTACTTTGATGATGAGGCAGGAGACTTGCTTGAGACTAAGAGCTTGACTTTGCAGAGATCTGTGATAATGACACTGCACATCTGACTAAATTTTGCATCATTTTAAAGAAAGCCATGAAAAACTAGCCCACCATAGTTACACATTGATGGACATAACAGAATCATTCCCATAAAGGAATCAATTTGTACAAAATAACAGCATGGGTTGTAGGTTTAAAACACCTTTTGACTCCCAAGCGACCATACAGAGTGGAGCAAAAACATCTTGGCAGATCCACACCGGCCGTGTCCAGAGGCACTCACTGGAGCACAAAATCACCACATCGCAAGGGATGACTGCTGGCACCCAAACCTAGGAGCCTTTTGCTATAAACAAGTATAAAAAGCAGCAGGAGAATGCTCCCACTCTCTTTAATCAAATCTGTATTTTAATCAAATTTTAAAAAGAAGAGGAAATACGTGAATGCTTTAAAATTAAAGATGGCTCACACCTGTAATCCCAGCACTCTGGGAGGCCGAGGCCAGCTCTCCACTCCTGAGCTCAGGAGTTGGAGACTACCCTGAGCAAGATTAAAACCTGGCTATACTAAACATTTAGAAAAACTATCTGGGCATTGTGGCTGGCGCCTACAGTTCTCAGTTACTCGGGAGGCTGTGGCTGGCAGAATCATTTGAGCCCAAGAGTTTGAGGTTTCTGTGAGCTGTGATGACAACACAGCACTATACGGAGGGTGCCGGGCAGCAGAGTGAGAATATGTCTCCAAAAAAAAAAAAAAAAAAAAAAAAAAAATAGGATTGAGAATGGGATTAAAAAAAAAAAAAAGTTGTTTTAGCATAATATCAGAAAGTAGAGTTCAAAAATCTCTGAAAACAGAGAAAAGAGGAATGACTCTCATCCTGGAGACTGGGCTGTGATGGAGGGAGCTTCTGTTCTAGTCTGTTCTTGTCTTGCTCTCACGGGCCACATTATCTAGAGCACAAGGTAATGCTCCTCTTCCATGGTGGAGGGCGTCACCAGGAAAAGGCTGCCTAGCCATGGGCTACATTTCCCAGCACCAGTGTGAACACAAGGACGTCATTTGGGGGCTGAAATAGTAAAGAAGCAGGTGTGCCTTCTTCTACCTGCTCTCCTTCACCATCAAAGCTCAGGTAATCTTTGAAACCGCATGCTGAAGAAGTTAGAGCTTCCCACTGCCTGGATTTTCAAATGCTGGTTGAAGCCCATCTTCCCCTCACGCCCATCCTCCCCAGCCTGCTAGCACCCGCGTTGTACCATTATAAAAGAAAAAAGAGAGAGAGAGAGAATGAAAGAAACTTTTACTTTGCCTAGTTATTCAAATTGTGGAGTTTGTTCATTGTAACAGCTAGCATTGCCCTAACCCCAAATCATTTAATGACTGTCATAAATACTTACAGAATCTAATACTCGTGGAATCTAGGTTTGGTAAATACTTACAGAACAAAAGAATCTATAGAGTGGGGATATAATGTCATCTCATCTACTTTAAAGAGTTCTACAGGGATAAAATTAAATAATATAAAAGAATAAGTTTGGGGAAAGTTTTAAGAGCTTATTCTAATACCGTCATTGATGTTATCTTCATTACCAAGAGAAAAGACAATACAAAAAATCAAAATATATGTGCAAACATGATTAGGAGGATGTTTCTGCTTATAGAAGAGAGATCTTTTTAGTGGGAACTACCAAATAACAGCCAACTAAAATAGCTGGGTTTTAGTCAAGCATGCTTTAGTGCTCCAGAGAAAATGATTGTAAGTAGCCAAATGAACATTTATGCAAGGCACAATGTTTGCTGAAGAGCAGCAGACAGGACACAGCAAAGTGCCAAGTGCGGACAATTGTCAGAAGTCTCACACATCTTAGTGTAAAGGGTCCAAAGAAGTATGTTGTAAAGGTGGCACGTTAATGACACTTTTAGTGATGCCAAATTATGCTTTATTACTTCAGAGAAACATTCTAAGGTACTAGGACTAGGACAGGAACAACAGGATTGTGAAAGGAAAAGGAGGCTGAGAATATTCAGCTTAGAATATAAGGTTATACTTTGAGAAAATGAGCCAGAATCCTGACCATTTCATGAAGAAATGAAAAAAAAAAAAAAAAAAAAAAATTACACAAGTAGAAGCTTCCACTTACTTTATTTTAAACTGAGGGCAAAGATATTTGTTCTCCAGAATCAGAAAGTGCAGATAAATAATCAAATAGTAATACATTTCCTCCTATCAACCTAAAATAAAATGAAACAAGAAAAGAAAAAATATATAAAAATAAAATTAAATATATGAAAGAAAGAATATATACTGAAACTTTTGCAATTCTGTGAACTTTACATATATATGTTCATCCTCATTCTTCAATTATTAGGTTCAAAAATAAGCCATTGCTATCTCCTTCTAAAGTTGAAAAGCATGAAACACAGAGTGATGAGATGTCTTTCCTGCAACCAAATGACACATTGTAGGTAATTTCTCTCCTTGAGACCAATACTATCCCCATGCTAGCCACAGGTATTGTTTATGGCATTTATAGATTAGCAGGCAGTAAAGGAATAAAAATAGATGAAAGAAATTAAATTAAAATGACCACATTAGGCCAGGAAAGATACGATTTCAACTATCTGAATTATATACATAGATAGGAATAGGTTTCATTTTAAAATCAATTAATTTAATTAATAAGTATGTGGGAAACTAAGAAAAAGAAAATTGAGGACAAAAATAATTTTAACTTCCTATATTAAATGTGACAGATAATAGTAGAATCTATCAAAGAAGAAATAATAAGCCATAACATAAAGGACCTTGTAATTAAACTATAAAGTACAAAACTATTAAAAAAGGCAAGAATGAAAAAGATGCCTATTTTCTAGACTATAAGTACTGCATTTGGGGATTTAAGATTTGGGTAATTATAAATTTAACATCATCAGGACTTGAATAATGGAATTATAGCACTCTTTTACTGTAGCACATTATGATTAACAGAATTTTTAAACAGATTAACATCCTAATATAACGAAGAGCACCAAAAAGTGAATCACATATCACACATGAGGTTAAAGAAATTACTCTAAGATGACTGCTTATGCTGATCTAACATCTGATGGCAGAAGGATGAAAACATTGTTCTTGGGGTTACTTGTTGGTAAAACTTACGAAGGAAGGGTCGTCAGTTTCCGCCTGTTCTCCCCTTATTAGACACAGCTAACACATCCTTCAGTCACAAAAAGTGATTAGCTGATAGCTTGAATCATTATTTTTCCCAGAGGTATTTGCATTTTAAAAGAAATCAAAGTTTTATGCAAATAAACGATCACTACCCAGGAAAAGAGCTTGGTCTCAATTTTTCCCAGTAGGGAAAAATAAACTCCTGGTGGCCTTTGAATTTAGCCCAAAATGGTCTATCATGGAGTTAACCTTTTCTTAGTTATCTTCACAAAATCTCATATAAATTTTTTGATTCTACTCCATGTTGTACATGTTTGTTTTACAATAAGAGTAATAAAATAAAACCAATAGAATTGTTTTCATAATCTGAAGTAAAACTGGCATTCTAGACTGATTCAAGGAAAAAACAAAAAGTCACGTTTGTTATCCTGAGTGTCCCTTCGCCACTTCACCATACCCCAGTGGACTGATAATCATCTGTAACATGTGTCTCAGTGTGAGAAGAACAGATGTGCTGTTTTCTCCTGACCTGATAGAAACTTAACTGACATAGACAGAAACCATGTTCTCAATCTGAAATAGTCAGTGTAAGAGAACTCACAGGTAGGATATGTAGAAGTCATTTCTTTTGGTTTGTTTAAATGAACTGCAGTCACATGTATTTTGTCATTAAAATATGCCTTTCAAAACTGGCCAGACTCAGTGCCTGTGGCTCAAGTGGCTAAGGCGCCAGCCACATATACCCTAGCTGGCAGGTTCAAATCCAGCCTGCAAAACAACAATGACGGCTGCAACCAAATAATAGCCGGGCGTTGTGGCGGGCGCCTGTAGTCCCAGCTACTTGGAGGCGGAGGCAGGAGAGTCGCTTGAGCCCAGGAGTTGGAGGCTGCTGTGAGCTGTGATGACACAGCACTCTACCCAGGGTGACAGCTTGAAGCTCTGTCTCAAAAAAAAAAAAAAAAAAAAAATGTACTGGTCAATTTTGTTCTATGGTAAATCAATAACTCTATAAGTAAGACCAGAGATAAATTTCTCCACAAGAAACAGAACTGAGCAATTATAGCGACATTAGTTAGACAACATAAAAAGTTACTTGAGATTATTCAGTCTCAAATGAAACCCCTAACAATGTATTTTTCAGCACTGGGGCTTGAAGATCACAGCCCAAATGTTCAATATCTCTATAGAGATCCAAATTTAGACTTTTAGAGGCAAGAAGAGAAAAAATAAAGTAACTGGTATAGTGTCGTGGAATTGAATATTTGCTAACCAAAAGAGAGAAGAGAATCAAGAAAGTAATTTTTTTTTTAATTTTGTTGAGTTCTATTTTTAAAGCATATATTATAAACAACCCTGAAAAGTACCCAGATATAGATTACCTTGCAAAAATATCACAGCGTAGGCACTGGCTTCTCCCAACACGGCAATGACGTTGACACTATGAGAACATTGAAACGTTTAGCTATAGAACAGCCAACTTTTTATAAGGAGATTAAAGGGAAACATGCTCTAAATTACAAAGCCAACTGACATTATATTGGGCTGGTCATGATCAACACCCATGGGAGGCAGAAGGAAGTTAACATTCACACGCTCGTGCACTTATGCTGAAACATGAGCACATTCAAGGCGGTTGAGAATCATGAAGCCAGGGGTTATTTCATTGCTTTCTGTCTTTTGTCTCTGGAACAACAGAATATTAATATTACATTTCCAAGAAAAAGCAAAAACTAAAACGAGTGCCCACTACCTGTTTGACAATCATACACCTCCATTATTGTAAACTTGTCCTACAAATGACACTATCACCATTGAGATTAGCTTTAGATTCAGTTCGAGAGGTCAAATTGGTCCAAGCTCAATCAGCAAGCAAATGGCAGAGTTGGAAGTTGAACTGAACTTCAAAACTGGAAGGATTTCCGCTCCACTATGCACTGCCCCTCCCTTCCTCAACACCTTCCCCTCCCTCCAGAAGGGACAAATCTATTGCTTTTTATCCAAAGAGTAACAAATTTATCTGAAATTTATCTTCAATGCCATATAATCTGTGGTGTAGCCATGAGGACAATGATTGTGGCAAGCCATTGGAGTTCTCTAAAGCAGTTTTTTAAAGTGTTTGCATTTATTAAAATTACGTAGAGGATTTGTTTAAGATACATATTCACAGGGCTCAATTGGGACCTACTTTTAGTAATTTCTGATGGTGGGCACAGACAGGTGCAATTTTAGCAAATGCTTTGATGATTCTGATGCACATAAACCTCTGCTTTAACCAGAGGGCTAATCCAGTTCCAAACTAAACCCAGATGGTTAATCCCAAATGGATAGTTTACAACAATATCTTGAAATGGCTCCAGAGCCAGACCCCTAAGATCTTTTCTAATAGTTAAGCTCTTTTTTTTTTGCAGTTTTTGTCTGGGCCTGTGTTTGAACCTGCCACCTCCAGTATATGGGGCCAGCGCCCTACTCCTTTGAGCCACAGGTGCCACCAAGTTAAGCTCTTCTTAAAAGGATAGCCCAGAAGTTAGCCGTCCTCTGAGAAAAAGAATCAGCACTCACGTGTGTTTCCAGTTCTCTTCAAATTAAAACTGCTTCAAAAATTTCAAATCACAGACTCAAAATAGCAAGTCCGTAAGACTTTGTAAAATTACTCCCACAGGCCTACTCTTAATAAACCATGAAGACGAAAACAAAATAAACCATAACAAAACAGATGAATAAACACCCAAACCAAGAGTAATAACTGCATCTTAGGAAAGAACTTCAAAAAATGTGTTGAGTTCCTTAGGATTTTTCAAGTGAATAAAATTCTATAATATATCTTTGCCAGGTATATTATAATAAGAACATGAACATTTAAATTACATTTTTATATAATCTTACTTTTTATTATGTTGGGATAGAAATATCAGACTATCAGAATAGAAACTGAAGAAGTCTGCTATAAACCCAAACAGATGACATAACTCAGGCACCCCCTACCCAAGGAACCCTACACAAGATGGGCAGCTTCAAAAAAGATCTTAAAATGATCCCAGTGGGTTTTTCCTGTATGGAAATCCTGGCAGGAGTTATTACCTAAGGAGTAATAAACAGTACAAATTGTGGAGAAAGAGACACAGATCTGGGTCTTGCTCCTGGCTCTATGTACAAACTGTGTTCCATTTAAACGGTCATTTTAATTTGCCAAGACTTTGGTAACAAGGTAACATGTTGAAACTAATTCAAGAATATAATTTGTTTGATTTCATTAATCCTAACTAATCTGACTAGGAAGATTATATTAGTTATATCAGTTATATCAACACTTTTTTTTTTTTCATTGAGACAGAGTCTCACTCTTTTGCCCTGGGTAGAGTGCCACAGAGTCACAGCTCATTGTAACCTCAAACTTTTGAGTTCAAGTGATCCTTTTGTCTCACCTTCCTGAGTAGCTGGTACTATAAGGACCTGCCACGATGCCCAGCTAATTTTTCTATTTTTAGTAAAGATAGGGTTTCACTGTTGCTCAGCCTAGGCTCCTTTGATAAAAGATATACAAGAAAATTAGAAAAAGGAAAAATTTTTTTTCTAAAATAAAAATGACTAATGTGTGTTTCAAATGTAAAAAAGAATTTAATCATTACTATTATGAGCACAGGGTTTAATGAATAAATGAATATCCAAAATGCATTGCTGAGGATTCAAAATGCAGATTACATACATACCTTTAATTTTCTTCAAGTTATGGAGAAACTTGAGTATTTACTGATAATATGGAGTATTATCAGTAAAGGTACAGTAATCTGCCATTTCATTTTTTTCTTTTCTTTTTTTAATTTTAATTTTTTTTTTTTATTAAATCATAGCTGTGTACATTAATGTGATCATGGGGCACCATACACTGGTTTTATAGACCATTTGACACATTTTCATCACACTGGTTAACATAGCCATTTCATTTTTAATAATCTTATTTGTTCATTTTCATTCCCACTTTATTCTAGAAAAGATTTGAATTAGCTAAGCAATTGGTTTTACAGTTTTAAAAATCATAACAGTACGGTGGGCCTAGTTCCTTATGTTGACCACCTCCATATGTTAACTAGTTTGTTACAGTCCTTTGGGTAGTCAACTTACAAACATTCCATTGTATTTGAAAGATAATTGAACAATGATTGAAATTACAAAAGAATTTAAGAAAGCATAAAATGTAATTTCTAAAATATCTTAAAAGATAGCCCAGAAATAATAATAAAATTTCCATTTCTTAAAATATCTAAATACCAAAACATGTTTATCCCCTGTGATTAATTAAGAAATTTTGTGTTCATTTATACAGTTTCACATGTAAACATGCCTTTTCTCCAACTCAGAAAGAACCAGTGATCTAAGGCAGGCTTCCTTTGCCTTAATGAAAACCAAGACTTCAAGGAGACAGGAAATGTCTAAGCCCTTTAATTCCAAGGTCTTGTTTCATCTTTCCAACAGTCCTAAAAGACAACATTGTCCCCATTTGACAGAAGTTAGGAACGAGGATGAAATTAGAAAACTCCAGTGTAAAAGCAGCTTACTCTGTATTTACACTCTTAATTACTTCATTTCCTTTCTCCCTTTCCATGATTTTTGAGAGAGAATCACTTTCTCTTCATACATGCAGAGTTGCTACAACTCTGCATATGGCTGCTCCTATCAGGTATTTTGTTTTTTATGATGGTCCAGTGAAATGAAATGATTCTGCCATATGTCTCTCTGACCAACCCCTTAAACACACCCAGTTTGCCACAATAGTCTCAGGAGGCACCTCATGTGGAGTTCCTCAGAGTCGCCACAGGCCGGGTGGGGCCGGGTGGGGCCGGGTGGGGGGGGGGGGGGCAGGTTCCCAGGTTCCCAGGTTCCCAGGTCTGTCTTCTGACTGGAGGAGAGAGGTTAAGCCAGCTGGTTCCCTGAGATGTGTTGCCATCACTTAAAAAAAATTATTTTCTCTATGAAACTAAGTGTATTACGTGTACATCATTTATGTGCTGTTAAAAGAGGTGTATATTGATAAGCCCAAGACTTCTCATTTTCTTCCCATTTCTACATTGTCTCTGGTCATGGCTTGAAGCACATCACACAATAAAAGCCAATCTGGCAACATTTCGCTGCCAGTTCTGAGCATGTGTAAGTCACGTCTCCTGCGCACGGTGATACAGAGCAAGCATTTGGGGATGAGTCAGCTAGCCCCAGTGGGTAAAAAGGAAGCATCTTATTGGTGATGTCTTCTCACACTCTAGATCACTTTATCCTAATTTATTCCTTTGAATACTGTTTGAAGAGAATAAATTTGTCACATTCTCAAATGATCTATTGGAGCTCTAGGTTCAGTAATTCCCTTCCTATCATAACTCCAGCCATGTAGGTATTTGGCTGGAAAGAGGGGCATATAATAATCCTGGACTAGGCAAGGCTGTGTAGAAGAAGGTTAAAAGTGCTCTTTACCACAAGCTAGGTCTATCTAAATTTCTCACCCAACTCCAATAATCCCTATTTTCAGGACAAGTCATGAAACTCTCCTTGTGAAGGAGCTGGCTAATTTGTTTCTCAGCCCACCTCTTCTCAATGCCAGTAGTGGACCATGGTTGTTCCCATATCCACCACATCTCCATTATCAACGACTCTAAGGTTTCTTATTATTGATTGCATCTGTGGTGTGAGATCTCATTACTTTCTGCTTGTAGGTCAAGTATGCATGACTCTACTAACATGAAATTGAGTAGTTCATTTTTTTTTAAATTTCAGATTAATACAAGGGTACATACAATTAGTTTACAGAGGTTAGCTAAACAATGACAACAAAGGCAGCTATAGATACACTTACTCCTTGTTAACTGTGTTCCTTCAGACAAGAAAAAAAGAGAAGAAAAGAAAGAATTGGTGAAGGAGAAAAGAGAGGGAAACATAAAAAATGTAAATCTGCCCATCATTCTTCTCCTTGATAACAAAATGTCCTGAGGTACACATGATCCAGAAAGTATGAAGTCACAGTTACCACCTGCCACTCATAGTGTGAGCATCTCATCACAGAACGATTGTCTTAAAGATATGACAACTAAACACAAGCCAGTATATTCATCTGATCTCCAGCCAAATCAGAAAGATAACCCGTTCTGTTGGATTTATTAAAGGCAAAACAACGAGGTGTATCCTCCAACGTTGTGCCTCCTTAAAAGAATTTTCAAAGGTTAATTTTAACCTTGTGTAACTCCTGCTTAGTGAAATGCATAAGCTATTTCTCTACTGCACAGTAGTCTGGTGTATGCTGGAAAAGAAAAGCTCTAGGTGTTCATATGGCCCAAGTTTTTCCTGTATGATTTTATAGATCACTATGATTTTATAGATCACTATAAGTACACCTCAGGGGTGAGAAGGTTGTGTTTTCTTCCAAACACTATAGAGCAATTCTCTTTTCTCTTAGCTATGCCATTTGAGTACTGTTGATATCTTAAGTATGATAAACAATTTTGAAAAGATCAAAGCATTTTGCCATTAGGACAAGATCTTTTCTTGCTGGGAGGGTGTTGCATTTAAATCCAGTACAATTCCTGATACAAGTGTGATGGATCCCAAAGGACCCAAAGTAAGACTCTGTGTCAAAAAAGAAAGAAAGAAAATGAAGGAGGAAGAAGGGAGGGAGGAAGGAAGGCAAAGAAGGAGAGAAAGAACAGAATAATAGAACAGTGTCTTCACTCTTTATTCTATTGGTAGTTGCTGAAGACGAGACATTTGACTATTTCTTTCACGTTTGCTTTCTCAACAAATACTGCTAGCAACATTGCTCAAATGGACTGGGTTAAAGGAAAAATTCTTTGGATGAACCTGTTCTTGATGATGAAGGGAAATCCTAGCATAGAATGTAAGCGAATGCGTGCATAATTGAAGGCAAAATCTTACCTTTATCTCTTTCATCTGAATACTTAGAGTAGGAAGGAGAAAGGCAGTAAATTACCAATATAATTATATTATCTCTTCAACTCAGTGCATCTTCCTACTCAAATACAAAAAGTTTCTTATTTTCTTTTTGCAAATAGTCGAGTTTTTTAAAGAAATTAAAATAAGTAACAAAACCAATGAAAGCATTCCTATTCAAATAAAGATTCAATGACCAAGGTAAATGTATTGGTTCTATCACAAAATGATAGCAATTAACTTTTGCATTACTATTGTATTACAATATCCCTTAATTGATATTCAAAAAACATGCAAATCCATGATACTTTCCTATAAACTGAAGTGGAGAATGTTGAAATGGAAAAGAACAACCAGAATGCGTAAATAAAATATGAAAAGTTTTGTCATGTTCTATTAGGGGTTTTCATGTTAGCATCCTATTATATTAGTATTTGTTTTCACTAATATGGTATAAAAATTGCTGGAATGATTGCATGGTCATATCTTGTTAGGCAACTCAAATTCTAAAATTATATGATTCTAATATAAAATGAAAGAAAATTGTTAATATTATAAAAAGTTTCTAATGTGATGTGAAGGCCCATTTGGGAAAAAAATAGTATAAGTTATTTTAGTGTGATATCTTAGAAATATTTTCTTTATAAGAACCAGGTGGTGACAAAGAAGAAAAAATTGAGCTTGGGAGCATCTTGCTGGACTTGATTCATGAATGGAAAATATTTCTCCCAGGAAGGCAATACACTGCATGAAATTTCTAATCTAGTCTAAACAACTATGATTAACAGAGTTGAGCTGCTTTTTTTTTTTTTTTTTTTTTTTAATTAATGCAGTAAGTAGTCATTTAGATACTGTTGTAAAAAGAGCCACTACTCCTAATATTTCTTGGCTAGGCGCATGGCTTATGTCTATAATCCTAGTATTCTAGGAGTCAGGGGCAGGAGGATGGCTTGAGAACAGGAGTTCTAGACTAGCCTGAGCAAGAACAAGACCCAGTCTCTACAAAAAATAGAAAAAGTAGTCAAGCATGGCTGCATATACCTGTAGTCTCAGCTGCTCAGGAGGCTGAGGCAGGAGAATCACTGGAGCTCAGGAGTTTGAGGTTGCTGTGAGCTACGATGATGACATTATTGCACTTTAGCTTGGCAACAGAGATACACTGTCTCTAAAAAAATAAAAAATAAAAAACCCTCCTCATAAATTGCTTTCATGTGAAAGTTACTATTTATGTGAGATCTCTAAAGAACTTGAAAGCGTAACAGTATTGCTTTGAATTTATTGCTGAACAATGCAGCAGCTTGACGTATACTTTGTGGTGATAAATGTAGGATGTTGCTTAAGTTAAGGGAATAGTTCTTTAGTGCTTACTGAAAAACTATCTTTTAATGTATTATATTTCTTAAATGTGACGATGTGTCATTCACTAGTCTACTTTATTAAGTAATTTTGAGTTAAACCAAAAGTTCACTTTCAATATGGGGATAGGATGTATTTTGAGGTATTTTGAACTTTGAATTCAAGGTAGACTTCTTTATCAAAACTTGCGTTTTTCCTTCTTTATCAAAATGTGTGTTTTATCTTGCAGAAAATTGGCATAAGAATCAAGTTGAAAGCTGAAAGAATTGTTGAAGAATGAAAAAATTGTAAAGGATGTTATTTACTTTTTTAAAAATTCTGATTTTAAAATTCAGTAAGATTCCCCAGAATACTATACAGGGTGTCCAAGAAGTTCCTGTGCAATTGCATGCCCTGTATTTGAATAGACATTTTAATATTTATCTTAACGTAACATTGTATACACTGAAGAAACCTTTCCCTCAAAGATGTCATTATCAACAGTTTAGAAAATGATTATGATTGCTTGAAGGGCTTGGCAGAGGAAATCTAATCCTGACATATATTGCTCTACGGAAAAAAAAAAAAAAAATTATCTCAATTGGTTGTTAATGTCAGCTAAAAGGGGAAGCCATTTAAAATTAGCTGCCAGACTCAAAAATGATCTTAGCTGAAATTAGAATATGTTTTGTAAAACAGACAAAATGATAAGCCAGACTTGGGGATAGAGCAAGTTCTTAATACAATATGTTTTGTCTTAAATATGGGGCAGATTGTATTTGTCAGGACCAGACTATTCCCATCTCTTTCTCTTTCAATCCTCCAACACCAAGGGCTCAACCCCATGTTCTAATTCTTTGAATGATTTGGGATAAGCAGCCTTCTAATGTTAACTTCTATGGGGCCAATTCGAACTCTGTGCAAAATCAATAAAACAAATTAGCTGAAGGAACAGCTGAGCTAATCATGAGAATGTTTAAAATGATAAGACTTTGAATTAAAGTTTTTCTAAGTGACAGTGGATTTAACTAGCTACCATATGCTGTCCCATTTTGAGCAGCTATTAAGTCTTCTCTTGTCCAAGGCAAAAAACAAAAACAACAACACAAAACCCCCAAAACAAACAAAAAATCAGATGGAAGAAGTTTCTGGGGTTAGTTATAAAAATTAGAACATCCATACCATTTTGTGATCCATTTCCAAATCAATATCTAATCAAAAGATCAGATTTATCTCAAAACAAGACAGTAAATATATCCTACTAAAAAAGCCATAACAAGAACTGCAGCACCACTGTCTATCTTTCATAAAGAATGGATTTTCCTGTTTCTGTATTGCTAACTTTAGTTTCATCTATGTTTTAATTAATCGAAATAACATAACCCACCTGAAAGTTAAGCTTTATCTAGGCAACTTTTTCTAATGTTTTCATTAACTTTCTTTAAATTGCCAGCATGGTGAAGATGTAATGTGTCACTAAGGCCCTTGTCTTTATTTCAGTCTAATAGTGGTGGAAGCCACAAAACTTACACACTGTATTATCTCCTGCAATGAGAGCACTGCCAGCCCCAAATCAAATGCCTTCCTTTCCTCAAAGCCTTAACAATGCCACACACATCTCCCCGCCCCCATAAATTAGCTGTGTTTAGAAGGAGACTTGCCCACATTCTATAGCTTATTTTAAGGAAAAGCTCCATCATCCATAATACATTTGGGCTTCTTTCTATTTGAAGATTTATATATTTTTTTATTGATGGGTTATGAATATTGACACAGGAGATATTCATTGTTTATTGAAGGCTTGTTTACATAAAAGATCTTCACAGGCTACCCCCTAAGTCTAGAGGTCCTAAACCAGTGTCAGGGAGCTGTCTGGGTATTTTTTCCCACGTATTGCACTGCCATTCTGCCAACAATAGAGGCCCATTAACGTTTGGCCCTTCAAGTTACTGCAGCCCAAGCCTCAGTGGCAAGACGTCTGCCCAGTATGTAAAATAACGGAATGAATGGATTCCTTGGAAACAATGATAACAAGACCTGGCTGAGCTAACTGTGACAGCATGTGGTAATTTTCCAGCCCGCTGGCCCTGTAAAGGAAACTGGAACACAAAGCGTAGACCGCAGGGCCGGCCGGCCTGAATAGCTGCAAACAAGTGCAGAATATCTGATGATGTCATACGCACAGTTTGACAGATGGGGCTGGACAATTTTTCCCCCTTTAAACATGTTCTTAACTATTTGTATTCCATTGGCTTCTCACTTGGGAAGTTCAATCCTGTAATCACCTGCTTGAAAGACTAAACAAACCTTAACTGTCATGTGCTTGATTCAAGTACCACCAGTTTTATGCAGAAAAATGATATCCATTCTTAGTGGCTGAATGCTGGAGGGAGCGGCGGGGAGAGGCTGTTGCTGTGGATCAATGCATCATCTTTGCTTTCAGCTGTGGGCCAGGTTTTGAGGCTAGCTCTGACTGAATCCTGCCATACACTGTGAATAGCATAATGAAGTATTGTTATTGCCTCAGTCTAGTCATTACATGAGGGAAACAGACATCTAAAGTTATCAAAACTGATTACTAGCTGAGCTTTTGTGTCTATAAAATAAATGCATTAAAAGAAGGCTTTTCCCCCTCTGTCGTAGGGGTGTTCTATCAAGGTTGAATGTTTCAGTATTTATAGCATTATGTGTCACTGTGTGTAAGTTGGTGTTGGGGTGTATCTGTAGACAGTGCTCTCCCAAAACATGTTGGTATGTGGATCTGCATGTGTATGTGTTTAAGTTGGTGCGTGGGAGACAGAGAAAATGAAGATTGACAACATTTATAAAAATGAGACACAACTCAATTAAAATTCACCGAAAATAGTAAATGAACCAGCGTATTCAGTTTAATTGTAATGACACAAGACTGTCTTTCTATCCTTCAAATAAGTCGCTGCTTTGGATCTCACATGTCTTCACCATTTTATTCATGTAGTTCTTTTTATTTACTTTTCAAGGAATTTATGTAAATATATGTAGGCTACAAAATAGGTCTCAGATACAGCTTTATTCTTTAATCTTTTCATCAAATAGCTAACCAAAGCAGGATAGCCAAAGGATTCTGTTTGTGGAGAAGTGATATCTGCTCCACAGAAAATCATGGCACACTGCCTAGCCTGTAGAAACAAGAATAATAGAAATAGCATGATAATAAAAATTAATGATTAGGTTTTACAAAATGCCTTTTCAACTAGGAAAGCACCACAAACTAAGCTATTTCTTCAGAGTCCCCAGATTATAGAAGTTTCACAGAATCTACCACAAACTTAACTTTCCCTGTCTTAACTAACATAGTCTAGGGTAGGAAAATAAAAAAGTAATAAATGTAAACAAGAGGAATATCACTCTCACCCTTGAAGATCAGTTATGCTCCATTCACCTCCACCTACAACTTCCAGCCTCATCTTTTAGATGTAAGGAGAAAAACATTTCTCAGCTATTCTCTACGGTTCACTACCTCACCTCAACAATAGTTGACCTATGCTTTGATCATCTTCCATGCATTCATTCAACAATGAGTGCCTACTGTGTGCATGACACTGGCCTATAGCTTTATTCAGTGCAAATAATCCCGCTGGGATTGTGTAATTTCTTTAAAGTCAGTGTAGAAGGATTATTTTCACAACGTGCATTTGCCCAGGAGCTACTTCTCAGCAGAAGAGTTGTGGTTCATAAGTAGCCATAATCTATGAATTGAGTTATTCTTAGATCATGGCTATGTTTGAGGGCCTCAGTAGCTGCTATAATCTATAATGAAATAAGAAGCTCATCACAGGCCACATTGTTTATGAACAGGAGTTTGTCCCTGCACCCCACGTTTCTCACTAACTAGCACAAGGGCATCCTTCTACATGTTTGCACCAGATGGACTTTCCCATCTGTTACAAAAAGCCAGATTATTTTATTAGTAGCTGTGATGCTTATGTCCCTATAGGAGACTGAGAAGGTGAGAGGAAACAAAAAAAAAAGGTGAGGATAGGTAACAAGAGCTTTCAACTATCACACGTCATAATGTGAAGCAATACATAAGCTGTTCTTGGAGACCAACTTTATGTTGGCAGCTTCAATGGGTCTCCCTTAGAAGGTTGAGATCTCCCTTGAGATCATAGCCCAAGAGCTTAGTTGAGAAACAGTATGATAGTAGGTAGGAATTGAAGACAGAATCCCAAGTTCCTATTGTTAAGACTGAATTAAAAGTGTGTTAACACATTAGCTTTCTTACATCTTCATTTGACCAAAAAAGCCAAACCAACTACTGAGGTTAATCAAGCTAATATCAGTTAGAACAATCATGCTAGTATTTCATAATGACAACAACCTGCAAGACATTTGAAAGAAATTGATAGATGAAGTTTCCACATGCATTTAGTAAAACTTGTAAAAGTATCAGCAAAGATAATGTCATATTAAGTCAGACCAAGGATTATCTAGTCCAACATGCCAGAAGCATTATATGAAAGAACACACAGTTATGCAAGTTTGTACTGCCAAAAGTAATTTATTCTGCAAATGCATCTAAGTTCCTTAACAATGAACCATAGGTGTACCAGAATTTAACCTAAAAGTTTCTTGAATCTGCTGAGAATTTAATCTTCTTATCAGTTCTTGGGGTAACAAGATACATAAATACACTAGCCACTTCACAAGACCATGCATCCTGTTTATCTGAAAATTAAAGTTCAATGCAATTAAATAAAAATTTACTAAGGATTTACCTAGTAAATGGTACTATGCAAGAATAACTACAACTACAAAGATAGTCAAAGAGCTCACAAAGGTGTCTGCAATGATCATGGAGTAAGAAATTTGTTGTAGAAAAGAATATGTGCTGTGTATAAAATATAAAAGAAATATTCCCCAGGGAGAGAGCTAGGGTTTAGGGAATATATCCACATTAGCTCTGGAAATATTGCTATACAATTTTTGAACTTTGATCAAGATGCCACCCATTCTTAGATGCTTAATCTTCTTAGACTGAAGTTGAATCTTACCTTTTAAGTTGATCTGTACCTTCAATCTTCCATCACTTCAGTGACTCTTCTCTGAATATCCTCTAGTTCAGACCAGAGAATGAATTGTTTCTCATTTTTCATAGAGCAAATTTAAGTGTAAATGAACTTTCGAATGTGGCGTGTAAAAGTAAATGGAACATTGAATCAGGTACAAGTCCCAAACTTGGAGTTTAAAAAAATACATAATTAAAACCAATTCTTTTTTTTTATTATTATTAAATTATAGCTGTGTACATTAATGCAATCATGGGGCAACATACACTGGTTTTATATACAATTTGACATATTTTCATCACACCGGTTAACATAGCCTTCCTCGCATTTTCTTAGTTATTGTGTTAAGACATTTATATACTACATTTAGTAAGTTTCACATGTACCCTTGTAAGATGCACGGTAGGTGTGGTCCCACCAATCACCCTCCCTTCACCCATCCTCCCCCTTCCCGGCCCCTCCCTTTCCACTTTCCCATATTCTTAGGATTAAAACCAATTCTTAATGATAATTGCTTTGTTACACTAGTTCAAGAAAAAAGTGCAATAGAGAAAGGTATTTGAAGATGGGGGTAAGAAACTTCATGTAGTTCTTAATGTTTAGCAAAAGAATTAGAGATAGTTATAATTTATCATAATACCTAATTCTGATATTTGTGTAACCCTGTAAATGTATGCCACAGCACAAGTGTTAAGAAACCTGGTTTGGGGTACATTAGACCTATTTTTGTCGGTTTTCCTAAGTATGATGTTTGGACAACCACTGATTGTTTCTGCACCTTGTTTCTTTATGTTAGAATAGATATAATATCTATGTCACAGAGCTTGTAATTCTTGAAATATTCTTGAAATCAATTCACTGTTATTCATTAAATCCCTCCTAAAAGAATAGCATTGAGACAGGGGCTACAACAAATACAAGTAGTTGTTATTCTAGTTTAGCAACTAGAATAAAATAAGTTCAACAAATTCTATAACCTGCTGTTATTAACAACAGAAATAACAATAAAATAAAGGCTCTCCTTTCCTCTACTGAAAGATGAATTTTTTCTATGTTTTATAGTTTTTTTAGTTCTGAAATCCTATGTTTCTCTAAAGCAGGAGTCTATAGTTAAAGAAGATGATAAACACCATTTTTTACTTATTTTTAAAAAGAGACAACTTGAAAGATAACAAATGAGACAGCGGACAGAACTGAAGGGCACTGGCTCTCACAGTCTGAGTCTCACACTCAGCTCCGGCTTTTTCCTTGTTCATTTAATGACCTCAAGCAAGTCAGGGAACCTTTCTGAAGCCATCCATAGAAAGGGATTATTAAGGCTTACCTCAATATGAAAGCCCTTTGTGAACTTCAAAGTGCTAGAACATTGGCAGTTATCTGCTAATAATACTTTGGAACCTTTATTTGTACTGTCAATATCACGCCTATAATCCTTCAGCTTCTACAGAGGCATTTCAGCAGTTTTGTTACCACAATTATTAAAGCCAAAAGTACGTAAGAATCAACTTTTAAAATATCTTATTCAAAAAGTTTACTTAAATTCTTAAAAAGTCATCCAAAAATTTCTTGGAATTTCATTTTCAAAGAGCTTATTTGCAATTTTTATGTACTAAAAACTTCCCATCTTAAGTGCAGTCTGCTTTCCGAGTAGACTCATCAATGTCATTGTATATTCAGATCTGATTCTCAAACTAATTAGAAAATGCAGGGAGAGGTTCTATTTCAATTTAAGACGTTTTTCTAAGAATATTCTTGAAATCAATTCTCCATTACTCATTATATTCTTCCTAAAAGAATGACATTGAGATGGGGCTACAATAAATACAAAATGAAGTCACTAATCTCAAGAAATTGACAAAATTAGTAAGGTATAATACAGGCACACAAATGATTTTTATGGAGGATAGGATAAATGCTTTATGAGAAATAAACCCATAGTTTTATGAGAGAATCAAAAAAGAACAAAATATACCTCGCCTGGAGAATAATTCCATTTGCAATTAGAAAAGTTCTCTTTAGGACAGGTCTTGCGAATTAAAGACCTGAAAAGATTATAATTATAATGCAGGATGGCCCATTTAAAAAAGTCCCACTTAACATAATGTGATTTCAACAGTAATAAGGTAAAGTATACATAGTTCAAGGGCATATAGATCCTCTCTTTTGAAGGGTATAAAGGATTTTTATCATGCGGGCTTTTTTCTAATGAGTCATTCTAATAGAATCATAATACTTTTTTTTAAAAAAAGATAAATTTGAAGAGATGATGCAAACTTCCTGAGTGAAAATGATCTCTTTATTTGTGTTGGTGGACACTATGTACACTGCCCCATGCAGGGCCCTATGCCATTTCTACGGGTGCGTTAACGCCATCAGTCATCAGGATTATGCTGACCTCAGAGAGGGAGATGGCTCCCGAAGAGGCCCCTTTCCAGGGTATCATTCTTTGGAGGCTAGTGGCCCTCTTTAAAGGATAGGGTCCCTCACCCCATCCTTCTGCCCTCACTCAGTCTGGGTCTGGGCACCATTAGTGCACTGGAGCAGTAATTTCACTAAATTGTACCTTACTGGCCCCCTATTACGAAAGGAAGTGTGAATGCTGCCAAAGCCCTTTCCTAACTGGCAATGGAATCACAGGTCAGAAAACATCTTTAGCAAGCATAAATTATTAGGCTCACTATAAAAGAGAGCTGACAGATGAAACAGGCATTTCCATGAGTGAACAATACAGCTTCAATTCAAAGACTGCTGATTGGGTGTTCAGCCTTCCAGCATAAACAGCTATTCAAATTTTAAACTGTAACCAAGTGAATAAAGAGAAGGAATGCCAGGGCCACCTCGGGTTCTTCAGAACGATTCAACAAGAGATGTGATATAAATAAAATGTCAACCTATAGGTTGAGTATTTCTTCTTCTTCTCAAGGGTGCTTCACAGCCCACGAAACAGAAGGGCAGTGTTTCAGACTATAGGCCACTCCGGAAACCTGGAGAGCCAAGTTCCCCCACTGGCTGTCCCAGCGTCTTTCTAGGAGATGGTCACTGAGCACATCAGCCTCCCTCTCCTCCCACCCTGTCTGTCTGAGTTGTTCCCAGCCTCCCCTTTTGTAAGATGTTATCTGTATTCATGGGGCGAGGCAGGAGGGATGAAGTCACAAACATGTAATTATAAGCCTCATAACAATGCAAAGCATTCTACTTATAAGAAAAGTAGACGCTGTCAGTTTCTTGCTAAGATGCCAGAAAGGAAGAGCACCTCCCTGGGATAAAACTATACGTAGTTAACAAAAATGAGAAGCATTTCTCTCTATGCTTTGCCAAAGAACTTAAATCCCAGATGTTTAAAGCCTCCTAGCATTTCTTGAGACAATGTCATGAGAATCAAAGACCATCTGCAATCTGGGTTGTATGTAAACCTCTGATTAAAATATAAGCATATAGCTGTGTGCATCCAGCGACAACCAAAGCTTGAGTGGAGAGCACTTGCCTAGTGAAAATACATCACGATTTTACTAACAGGGCATACGTGGGAAATTACAAAAGTTTTGAGATATGCAAAAATTAAAAACATAAACCCATGCAGAGGGAGACAAACGAAGCTCTCCCAGCAACACGACTAAGCCAAGCAAGGTGAAACTTGCAGGGTGAATCAGAAGGGATGCTGTCAAGTTTCTTGGAAGTGAGATAAATGGACCATAACACAGTCTATCTTAAAACTTTCATAATGACCTACATATTATCCAATAATGCCAAAATGTTATATACTTCAATTCTGGGGTTAGATTATGTCCCCTTGAGTTTCAGGTCAGAAGTAATGTTGGGCATAGATAACAGAAGAGGCGATCTGTATTTTCTTCCCTGAGGGACCTTGGGTCTGCGCCTTCTGACAGACCTGTGTGCTGAACACTCTGACCCCAACCCTGGCCCTGTAGGGTCAGTACAAGTCTCCTTTCCTGCACAAAGAGTCACCTGGTAACCACAGAGCACTTGCGTCTCAGTGGCTGCTTCTGGGTTAATGTTTTTAGTAGTTTCTGCTGTAAGCTGAGTCTTCTAATACTGATAATATCCATCCCTAGAGCTCCCACGTCAGTGGGGACCTCTGAATGTTTTTAATGAATGAAATGCACAAATAGCTGTTTTCACTGAAGACCTAGTCATAGTAAGCTAAATTGAAACTTACATTTTCATCTTGATATGTTTGCATCAGATAATAATTGTGAAAAAATGTGCTGGAGGCCCAAAAGTCACTATAAAAAAATCTGTTTGGGGATGACATTTCTTTACACTGATTTGAATAACAAATACAAACGGGCCTTTCTGCTCAAAAGTATTGCCTTCCAACTTCCCTGCCTCCAGGAGTATGCTGGTAACATTTTCAGAGGGTAAAGATAAAGTCAATTATTTACTAATAAACATGGAGTTTGCCACTAAGAACTATTCTAAAATGTGCCATAGAAAAAGAGGAGTGACTTTAAGAAGAAGAAAATTGCACATTTGTGCAACTGGATGTGACTTTGATAACCTGTGACCTTGGGTTGAGTTGACATTCATTTAGTTTCCCACCTATAACCACAGCTCAAATGAGAGACTGTGTGACCCATGTGACTTAAGAAAGTAGTTGATGACCACCACTGAGCACTAGTACAGAGAAATCAAGTGTTCAAGAGTCTTTTGTTATTAAAAGTATGTCGGCCAAGGTGGTACTTCAAGCATCACTGTGTGGTAATGCTGTCTAAAAACTGAATATCTCACGCCACCTGCAATCGACTGGATTATCTAAATTTGATGCTAGACTTAGCCTTGTTAACGTGTGACTATTTTGATGAGCAATTATTATCCATTTCTAATAAAATTGGAGTGTTGGCTTAATTTCCGGTAATACAACCCAATGATTTTGTTTTAAACCCTGACCATATGAAGAGAAATTTTCCTCCCTTATCATTATTATACGGTGTTCTAATAAGAGAACACTGTATTACATTTTTTCCTTCCTTAATGCATCTGAGTGAACAAAGTGCTTATGTATCTTAAACCAGAGGATTTTCAAAGAGCCCTGTACATTATCATTCACTGATTGCCTTAACACTGACCTTTTTAGGCAATTATAAGGTGAATTTTATAACTATATGTAATACTGAAGGTAAAATCCTCAATTTAAAAAAACCTTCAGACCTGCTACATTTATTCCATAAATCTTAAAACATTTGCATGTAGACATTTTTCCATGAGATTCCAAACTTGGCATTGTACCATGTATATTTCTCTTGTCTCTCTCTCTCTCTCTCTCTCTCTCTCTCTCTCTCTCTCTCTCTCTCTCTCTCTCTCTCTCTCTCTCTTTTTCAGAGATGAAGTCTTGCTGTTGCCTAGGCTTGAGAGTAGTGGCCATTCACAGGCACAATCACAGTATTCACAGACTCCTGGGCTTAAGTGAATAGCTGGGACCAGGGACATGCACCACCATGCCTGGCGTTCTTCTTTATGCTAACAGTCATTTTGCTATCACATGTATTCAGTGTGTCTTTCCTCATGATCAGTGGTTCTTAACTCTGAGTGAACATTACAACCTTCTATGAGCTTTTTAAAACCAATTATGCCCAGGCCAATAAAACTAACTCTCCATGTGTCTGTGCTCTTGTTGGTAGTGGGGAGAGATGGGACTCATATTGTTTTCTTGTTGTTGTTTCCCATTTTTAACCTTCAAGGTGTTTCTAATGTGCAGCTAGAGACAAAAACTATTGTGCCATGTTGCTAGGTTCATGGGTAACAGGAGTATTTCTGTATATTGTTGCCTGGAAAACAATAGTACTCAAGAATTCATGCTTAATGAATAAATGAATGCTGTACACGTGCCAGGATCATGTGCAACACACTTAGTCAACAAAGCCCACACAGGAATTTCAGGAGCCTCTCATACTTGAAGCCAACCTTGGACAACTGGCCTCTGAGTGTTACTTCCGATGAAGCAGAAGTTGATGAAACTATGACACAGTTCAGGTTTTCCTCCTTAAGCTTGAATTTCCACCTTGTGGTGGGCAGACACTCCAGAATATGACCTAGAACCCTCTGACCACCACCACTGTGCCCCAAAGGTGCACAGGGAGGGTAAACTGGCATACCCCTCCCATACCTTTCTTACCTTTTCTGGCCCATGAGCAGAAAGTTATACATGAGTATGTTGCATTAGTCAGAGGAATGTTGACCTTTCCATTCTTTCATATCAAAAGGTGGTGAAACAGAAGATTGCTATTTCCCAGCTAGGATATAAAGATATTCAGTTATCTATGATGGGTAATGTTCTTGGTCCATGCAACATATGGGTCTAGTTCTGATAAAAAGCACCAAGGGAGATGCTGATGAAGGAGGTACTACCTGCGCACCTCAATATCAGGAATCCTTACCTGAATTTCTCTTTTTACATTTTCATGTTAGTTACTTCCACCTATTGGATTCCTGAGTTCTCTAAATGTGTTCTCCTATCCTCTTACAGGCTTAGAGGAGTGTTCCCTTCAGTTAGCAATGTGAAATTCAGAAAATAAGTTTCTACTTCTGAGTAGAAAGTAATAGTGAGATTGACAACTTAACTCGTGTGCTGAGGGGACTCTACCCACTCTTCCCCAAATGGAAAAGTCCACACTTTTCAACCCATCTTCAAAGGACAGTATCCCCAGCCTCTTGAGCATTTATTTTTCTTCCCTAGACAAGTACATTTAATTGGCGGTACCTAATTCAGAGACAATTTAAGAGCCAATTCTCCCAGCTTTATGTTTCTTCTGCCATTCTTTTTCCTGCTTAGTAAAACTTTAGTTCTAATTATGGAATAATGTGAGTGGCTCTTTTTTATTTCTCCTGGACCCCTTGATTTCTCCTTGAATCTCATTTGTGTCTGTCAGCAAGTTGACATTTCCTGAACATCCAAGTCTATGCTTTGTAAATTTTGCCAATTTCTCAGTAGCAATTTCTTTGCTACTTTTCAGGGCTTTCTCCTTATTTTATCTTTTTATAATTCCTTTCTCTCCTCTCTTGATAAATATGTCTTCTGACCCCTCCTTTTCCTCCCACTATTTCCTGAAGGAATTAATGAATATCTACACTCCCCCTCTGTTAGTCTTCCTCCCTCATACCTACTCCTCACCCTTGCCACAGCTACATATTTCCAGAAGGAAATTGGATTACTCACTGCATCCAATTGTCATTGACAGGCATTCAAGTTCATATCCCCTCAAGCCTGTTTTAATTTATTAGCTTGAATCCTAACTTTTAGGCTTCCATTTGACAAAGAACATATTTAAATCCTTATTGGTGATAATCCTAATAATCATTCTCACTTAAAGCACATTTCATTCATGAGGTACACTTATTTTCTAAATAAAAAGAAGCATTAATCCTCTTAACCCTCCAGTGAGCCAAAGAAAAAGTATAATTATTCCCATTTTGCATATGAAATCACTGAGGTAAAACAATGCATATTTCCCCAGTTGCAAAATAGAGCAGGAAGGAAATAAATGCCTGACTCCCAGTTATCTGCTGAGCCATGAAGAAAATATTTTTTAAATTCAAGAAAATTCAGATAACCCTTTGTGCCAATGACTTACCATTGCCTCCCTTGAAATGATTATAGTGAATATTTATTCAAGAAATTCTGAGATGGCTCATGTATGTCACGCTACCCTGAGGAGGAAACGTCAAATGACTGGGAATAAGAGAAATGCCATTGCCATGAAGTATTAATACATGACCCACAGAGGCGATTAATATGGAGTTTACCCATTGAGATATAAAATTTAAATGGAAATCTTTGACTTAGTGCAACCAGAGTATGAAGAATCCCTAAAGATACTTAAAAGATCTGAAAGAGGACCTTCTCAGAACTCAGAGAATTGACTGAACTTTCTCTAATCTGTCTTGTCCTCATTCAACACTGCCCCTGCCTTGGAATGCTGGGTCATAAGAGAAGAAATGAAAAAAAAAAAAAAAATTATACTAAATATTAGATTAATCAGGATATTGGGACGGGGAGGACAGAGAGGGGTTAGTAATGACTTTTCAATCAAATCTGTGACATCACAAGTACAGTAAGTGTAGAACTGATAAACTGAGGAAAAATAAGCAAAAAATTACAAATTAAAACTTTAGCCCTAAACAGTTTTGAATATCATTTATGACTATTATAATATTTAGTATACAAGCCAGGAACATATAGGAAAAAAACTCTTAATTCAGGCAAAGTGGATGGTTTCTATGTCTTGCTTGCTAGATCAATTTAATGACATTACGTGACTTTTTGGATATACCAGTTGATTCTTCCCTTGTTAAGGTAGGTGGTTCTATTTAACTAGAATCTCGTCATATCTACACTCCTGATCATAGTATCTGATTTGCTCCTGGTGATTAATCAGGCCAATTACAACAGTAGTATTTTCCAGTTGTAATTCTCATTTTCCATTTTTTTTTTTTTTTATTATTGCCTTTTATTCTTGTGGATCAGCGGTGTCTTTAAAGTCTTATTTCTTTATCACTTCCAGGAGGAATTCATCTCACCTTTAACCTTCTCTCAAAACCATAACCTGGGTCAATCTTTGCCAAAAACTAAAGGGAACTTTGAGGAGGCCTCTTCTCAAGATGCCTCCACTTGTGCAAACCATGATGTATTCCCTTAAGTTCTGTTAGAGGATCCATTAATAAAAACCCAGATAGTCAGGAAAACATAGTTCTGCTGGACTTTTTTTTAAAAAAATGATGCTCCTCTTTGATAAATTCAAGAAAACTAGGAGAAAAGACAATTTTTAGGCAAAAGGAGAAATGCCAAGAAATAGGGGAACTGGAAGAGTAAAATCATTATAAAACATTCTTCTGAATCTCTAAAGCTCATAGCACACAAGAGTTCCCAGAAGATCATGTCTATTTGAGGCCTTTGTTACATTCCATTTTATTACCCCTTATCCCATTCTCAGAGCTCTTAACAACTGTTTTGGTCCTAATAACTACTCTGGTTTCATAATACCCTTTAGGGATGTTAAGAATTCTCTTTTGGACTAGATTTGTTGGGATGGTGGAAGGAACAGGAGCCAGGGTCATTGTGCATATTCATATTATGCAAATACACATGCATCTATGTTGGAAAGTAAGAAAAAAAAAAGGAAAACAAGAGTGTTGGAGAATTATTTTGTGTGTCTGACAGGGTACCATTTCATTATTTTTCTATTGAAATATCATCTGACCTCCATACCAAATGTAGGCACTCATAGCTTTTTGCTATGAACATAGAAAACCATTAGTGCTGACAGACCTATCATATTCTCAAAAGGTCAAGAACTGCTGTAATAGTGCTTTTTCTTCATCATTTGTCATTTTCATGGGGTCTTTTTAACTTCAGTGTCAACATATGTGTTCTTCACATCTGGTTGACATCCTGACTTCAAAAGCATGGTTTAACCCTGTTGCTTCAAATGCATGTAATAAAATGACCTATTTTTAATAATGAAAAATAATTTTATGATGAGAAATATCCAGTGTTGAAAATGCATCAGTATACTGTTTTTCTTTGATGTTAATTTGGAATTTCTCTCCAAAGTTGGTGAAGTAAAAAATGGACAGGTACTAATACCATTACTTTTTGATGAGGCAAAAGTGGGGAAGTATCATTAATATTCTGTAAGATGTGGGGCCACAGAGAGGACTCTTATGGTAGAGCCATCTGGGAATGAAAACTCATACTTGCCATTTTCAGTTAATGCTTTCTTAATTTGAATCGATGTTTGAGGAATACAATGTTGGAGCACAGGTTAGTACAGCTCCAAGTTGTGATATAATCTATTCCTCCAGTTTTGGTTCAGGAAAATACATAAGAAAGCAAAAAAAAAAAAAGAAAAAAGAAAAGAACTTGATATTTGAGTAGATTGGAGACCAGAGATTAAGGAAGAATCAGTTAATTTACCTCTTCCTCCTCTACTCTTGTCTTCATAACTTCCAACCCAAACCTTCCATTTCCCTCATTACCCAGCAAGGCATTTTTTGTTTCATTTCTAATCCTCAATTTGTCCATCTAGATCTTTGCAAGTATTCATACAATCACACAATCCCAAGCCTACTTTCTGGTCAATGACAGAAGGAAAGTTTATTCCATAGAGTTTAAAGAGCAACCTGGTAAAGAACTCTAATTTCTTCAGAGTCGCTGGTGGGAGCTTTTCAGTGAGAGGCAGCTTTCTGTCGTTGGGGCAGAGAGGTGGAGGATTCTGCAAGGAAACTGATGCCACCTGACAGCAATGAGCACAGTCTGCTGGAAGGCACAGATCAGAACCGAAGCCTCCATTGGGCAGGTGCTGTGACAGGGAATATTTCCAAAGTGCACTGCAAATTTAACGTGAGCGGGCTATAAAATAATTTGAAGTCTTCTTGATTTTCACAGACTTTTAATTAAGAAAGAATACCTTGTCTTGAAGGAAGAACAAAGAGAGAGAAGGAGTGAGGGGGTGAGGTCTTGTTGTGTGCCAAACCTTTTGGGGGCAAGACACGATTATAAGAGGGTCTTTACCTAACAAATGCAATCAGTGTAACCTGGTTTACTGTACCCTCACTGAATCCCAACAATAAAAAAAAAATACCTTTTCTCTGAAAATTAAAGCTATTGGCCTATTTTATGCATCTGAAGGTAGATAGGGAATTGCAGCCACCATTTTAAAATTTTCAGTTGATGATGCTGTTTCCTTTTCCTTATTAAATCACAGCTGTGTACGTTAATGCATTTATGCAGTACAATGTGCTGGTTTGATATACAATTTGAAATAATTTCATCAAACTGGTTAAGATAGCCTTCACTGGGCTTTCTTAATTATTGGGTTTAGGCATTTATACTTTACACTTAGAAGATTTGACATGTACCCTTGTAAAATGCACCATAGGTGTGGTCCCACCAGTTACCTCCCTCCACCCATCCTCCCCATTCCCACACCCCACCCTTCCCCTCTTCTTTCCCCTTCATCATGGGCTGTAGTTGGGTTATAGCTTTCCCATGGAAGTATTTTTGCTTATATATTGGTTTCATAGTAGAGCTGAGTACATTGGATACTTTTTCTTCCATTCTTGAGATGCTTTACTGAGAAGAATATGTTCCATGTAAACATAAAAGAGGTAACGTCTCCGTCTTTTTTTAAGACTGTATAATGTTCCATGATATACATATACCACGATTTATCAATCCATTTGTGGGTCAAAGGGCACTTGGGCTTTTTCCATGACTTAGCAATTATGAATTGGTCTGCAATAAACATTCTGGTGGAAATGTCTTTGTTATAAAGTAGAGGAATTCCTAGTAGAGGAATTGCAGGATCAAAAGGTAGGTCTATTTTTAGATCCCTAAGTGATCTCCAAACTTCTTTCCAAAAGAAATGTATTAGTTGCAATCCCACCAGCAGTGCAGAAGTGTTCCCTTTTCTCCACATTCACACCAACATCTATAGTTTTGAGATTTTGTGATGTGGGCTAATATTTGTGATGTGGGATATCTCAAAGTGGTTTTAATTTGCATTTCTCTGATGATTAAGATTGATAAGCATTTTTTCATGTGTCCATAAGCCATGTGCCTGTCTTCTTCAGAGAAGTTTCTATTCAAATCTCTCACTCACAATGAGATGGGATCACTTATTCTTTTCTTGCTAAATATGTTTGTGTTCTCTGTGGATTCTGGTTATCAAACATTTGTCAGAGATACCCTGCAAATACCTTCTCCAATTCTGAGGGCTGTCTACTTGCTTTACTTACTGTGTTCTTGGCTGTACAGAAGATTTTTAGTTTGATCAGGTCCCAGTAATGTATTTTTGGTGTTGCTTCAATTGCCCAGGTCCTCCTCATAAAATACTCTCCCAGGCAGATATCTTCAAGAGTTTTCCCTGCACTTTCTTCTAGTATTTTTATAGTTCCGTGTCTTAAGTTGAAATCATTTATCCAGTGAGAATCAATTTTTGTTAATGGTGAAAGGTGTGGGTCCAATTTCAGTCTCCTACAAGTCGCCAGCCAGTTCACTCAGCACCATTTGTTAAAAAGGGAGTCTTTCCCCTACTGAATGTTTTTGATAGGCTTATCAAAGATTAAATGATGATAAGTAGCTGGGTTCATCACTTGGTTCTCTATTCTGTTCTATACATCTATCTACCTCTCCGTTTTTGCGCCAGCACCTTGTTGTTTTGATCATTATCGATTTATAGTATAGTCTGAAGTCTGATAGAGTGATTCCTCCTGATGTGTTTTTATTTGAGTAATGTCTTGGTTATTTGAGGTTTTTCTGATTCCATATAAAATGAAGTACTAATTTTTCCAGGTCTTTAAAGAATGACAGTGGTGCTTTAATAGGGATTGCATTAAAATTTTATATTGCTTTGGGTAGTATGGACATTTTGACAATGTTGTTTCTTTCCAGGCATGAGCATGATATGTTTTTCCATTTGTTAACATCTTCAGCTATTTCTTTTCTCAGAGTTTCATAGTTCTCTTTATAGAGATCTTTTACATCCTTTGTTAGGTAAACACCAAAATATTTCATCTTCTTTGACACTACTGTAAAAGGAATAGAGTCCTTGACTGTCTTTTCAGCTTGACTATTGTTGGTATATATAAATGCACTGATTTGTGAGTATTGATCTTTTTATCCTGAGACACTGCTGTATTCCTTGATCACATCTAAGAGTTTCGTAGTTGAGTTCCTGGGGTTTTCCAGGTATACCATTATATCATCCGTGAAGAGTGAAAGTTTGATCTCCTCTGACCCTTATGGATACACTTGATCTCCTTCTCCTGCCTGATAGCAATGGCTAAGACTTCCATTACTATGTTAAAAAGCACTGGGGACAGTGGGCAACATTGCCTGGTTCCTGATCTGAGTGGCAAAGTTGTCACTTTTACTCTATTCAATATAATATTGGCTGTGGGTTTGCTGTAGATAGCCTCTATCAGTTTAAGAAATGTCCTTTCTATACTTATTTTCTTTCTTTCTTTTTTTAATTAAATCATAGCTGTGTACATTGATATAATCACGGGGCATCATACACTAGCTTCATAGACTGCTTGACACATTTTCATCACACTGGTTAACATAGCCTTCCTGGCATTTTCTTAGTTATTGTGCTAAGACATTTACATTCCACATTTACTAAGTTACACATATACCCTTGTAAGATGCACTGCAGGTGTAATCCCACCAATCCCCCTCCCTCTACCCACCCACCCCCTCCCTCCCCTCCCTTCCCCCCTTCCCCCTATTCTTAGGTTGTAACTGGCTTATAGCTTTCATGTGAAAGCCATAAATTAGTTTCATAGTAGGGCTGAGTAATTGGGTACTTTTTCTTCCATTCTTGAGATACTTTACTAAGAAGAATATGTTCCAGCTCCATCCATGTAAACATGAAAGAGGTAAAGACTCCATCTTTCTTTAAAGCTGCATAATATTCCATGGTGTACATATACCACAATTTATTAATCCATTCGTGGATGGATGGGCACTTGGGCTTTTTCTATGACTTAGCAATTGTGAATAGGGCTGCAATAAACATTCTGGTACAAATATCTTTGTTATAATGTGATACCTATTTTCTTTAGTGTTCTCATAATGAAATGATGCTGGATATTATCAAAAAGCTTTTTCTGCATCAATTAAGAGAATCATACGGTCTTTGTTTTTATGTTGTTAATGTGATGTATTATAATTATAGATTTACGTATATTAAACCAGCCCTGAGATCCTGGGACAAAATCTACTTGGTGGTGGTGTATAATTTGTTTGATGTGTTGCTGGATTTTGTTTGCTAGGATCTTACTGAATATTTTTGCATCTATATTAATTAGTGATATTGGTCTATAATTTTCTTTTCTTGTTGGGTCTTTTCCTGGTTAAGGGATCAGGGTAATATTTGCTGCATAGAATGTGTTGGGAAGTATTCTTTCTTTTTCTATGTTTTGGAAAAGGTTAATGGTGTTTTTAATTTCTGAGGAGTCTGTTGTTATTTTGTCTTTGTCATTTCCAAAATTAGAGATTTTACTCTTTTTTTCCTGTTTAGGTTAGCAAAAATTTTATCTATTTTATTGACCTTTTCAAAAAAACAACTTTTTGATGTATTGTATAATTCTTTTGTTTTCAATTTCATTTAATTCTCCTCTTACTTTGGTTATTTCTTTTCTTCTGCCGGGTTTGAGGTTTAAATAGTCTTCCTTTTCCAGTTGCTTGAAGATGTCCCATTAAGTTGTTGACTTCCTCTCTTTCTGTTCTCTTGAGGAAGGCTTGCAATGCTATAAATTTCCCTCTTAGGCCTGCCTTTGCAGTATCCCACAGGTTCTGGTAATTTATGTCTACATTATCATTTTGTTTCAAAAATTTGGTAATTTCCTCTTAGTCTCATCTATAACCACTTACCATTCAGCATGAAGTTATTTAGTTTCCATGTTTTTGTATGTATATGCAGATTCCTGTTGTTACTGAGTTCAACTTTTATTCCATGATGGGCTGAGAAGATACAAGGAATAATTTCTATTCTTTTAAATTTGCTGAGGTTAGACTTGTGACCTAATATGTGATCAATTTTGGAGGATGTTCCATGTGCTGATGAGAAGAATGTGTATTCAGTTTTGTTAGGATGAAATGTTCTGTAGATGTCTGTTAAATCCAATTGTTGAATGGTTAAGTTTAAGTCTAAAATTTCTTTGCTTCATTTCTTATTGGAGGATCTATCCAACACTGCCAACAGGGTGTACAAATCTCTGACTATTATAGTGCTGGAGGAAATCAAGTTGCTCATGTATGTTAGAGTCTCTCTTATAAATTGAAGCACATTCTGGTTGGGTGCACAAATGCTAATAATTGAAATTTCATCATGTTGAGTATTTCCCTTAATAAATATGAAGTGACCATCCTTATTTTTCCTTACTTTTGTTGGTTTAAAGCCTATTGTATCTGCGAATAAAATTGCAACACCTGCTTTTTTTCTGATTTCCATTTGCCTGAATTATAGATGACTATCCCTTCACTCTGGGTCTATATTTATCCTTTAAGGTAAGATGAGATTCTTGTATGAAGCAGATATCTGGCCTGAGTTTTTGTATCCAATCAGCCAACCTCTGCCTCTTTAGAGAACAATTTAAGCCATTTACATTAATTGAGAGTATTGATAAGCCTGGTAGTATTTTGGGTATTGATTTTTTCAAATGTCCAGTGGACATTTTTAATCCTTTAACCACTATGGAAATTCAAATTTGATCAAAAGTTTCTGAGTGAGTTTACTTTGGTGGTAGAGCATTGTGCTTGTCTTTGTGGAGGATGAGTCTGAGAATATCTTGGGAGCTTGTTTAGTTATGGCAAATTTCTTCAACATATGAATGTCATTAAAGTGATTAACCAGCCCTTTCTCCATCATAAATGAAACTCAATTTCATACAGGATCCTGGGTTGAATGTTGTGCTGTTTTAAGAGGTTAAAGGTAGATGACCATCCTCTTCTGGCTTGAAAAGTTTCTGCAGAGAGAGATCTTCAGTCATTCTAATATTCTTCCCCTTGTAGGTTATGGTTTTATTACATCTGGCTGCTTGCAGATTTTTCTCCTTCATATTAGCTTTGGTGAAGTTAATTACAATGTGTCTGACAGATGCTTTATTTGGGTTGAGTCATGCTGGGATTCTGAAACTGCTATCCAAATTCCAGAATCTCTTGCCATGTTTGGGAAGGTCTCCTCTATTATCTTTTGGAATAGAGCATCTGGACCTTTTGAAACAACCTTGTCACCTTCATGAATTCCTATAAGGCAAATGTTTGTTTTTTGCAATTGTCCCAGAGCTCTCTGAGAGAATTATCTATTTTTACTCTCCACTTCTCTTCTTCTTTGAACATTTGGGAGTGTTCAAAAGCTTTGTCTTCAATGTCAGAAATCTTTTCTTCTGCCTGCTCCATTCTGTTACTGAGGGATTCTACTGTATTTCTCAATACAGAGGGCTGCAAATTCTTTTCTCAATATGTTAAAATCTTTGGTGATTTTGTCTTTGAATTTATTGAATTCTTGAGACAACTTTTTGAATTATTCCTAGAATTTCTCCAAAACACCACCTGGGGTATTAGCCCTATTGTTCCCACTGGTGCCACCAAGGCTGCCGCACTCTGCTGTGGGGCACCATTTCTCCCTCTCCCTCTTGGCTCCCTCACTCCACAGTCCCTGCTTTACACCTGTGCCGCAGATTCAGCACAGACTTGTAGCAGCCCACACATTGCCCGTACCTCTTGGGAAATTGCTCAAGAGTCTGGACTCTGCCAGGGGACAGGCTTCCAGACTTTGGGGTGGGAGTGGAGGGGGGTTCTGGGAGTTCAGAATTGCAGGTAGAGTATATGTTCAGTTTTATGCCTGGTGGGAGAGTGCCAAGGCCCACAAGTGGGTTCTCTCTGAGGAAGAAGTTCTGGTTTTTAGCGGGTCTCTCCTGTGGGATAAAATAGCAGAAGATCTGAACTCTGCTTGCTTGTTTGTATAAAGTACACTGAGAGCTGTTCTCGTGGGGGAGAGGACTTCCATCCATTTGGCAATGTGTTTTGTACCTATTGTTTGTTTCCTTGGTGTCGCAGCTCTCCTCAGCAGGGGTGATGTACACTCTTCAATCTTCTCTCTTGGCTCAGCTCCAACCCATCAGCTTACTTGATAAGCTTCTGTCCATTAACTCTCCTTCTGGATGGTAGCCTCTGTGGAAAGATGGCTCCAGTTGGCCATCTTGCCTCTAATGCTGTTTTCAAATTTAATAAACTACTACTATTAATAATAAGTTCTCTCTAAAAAATAAAAATACTAAGTATGTTGGACATTACAAGTGAAAGAACAAAATATAAGTTAAATGCCGCTATCTTTGAAGACAACCCTACTCAGTCAGTTTTCTAAAATCACTTGTAGTCTTAGCAGCCAATTGAGTATCATCCTGCACATCCCCTGTTAGCGAGTAAGAGGGAAGTGGTATGTATAATAGAAGAAGTATATCTTTGGGGTCCTACATGAAAATTTGAGAAAATAACCAACTTCCCTCTATACTGCAGAGGAAAAGTCTAAGTAAGCTTCTACTTCTTTACTAGCCCTCTTCCAAAAAGGGTTTCTAGATCCACATTGCTCCATAATAGAGAAGGATTGATAGGGATGGTTCTTAAGCCATAGAATCACAGACATAGGAGAAACTGAGAAGAATTGCATCTCTCTTTCAACCTCTATGTAAATATCTCTGGAAGGTGACATGAATTATGGGCTCTGAAGCTTACTGGGGATAATGATATCCACCTCTTTACCCCAGTGACTTTGTTCTTCTCAGAGGTAGGTCTAAGTTTGGGGGAACCTGGTGTTCCCATGGTTAATTATGGGGACTTTCTTTAAGCAAAAATACTAAAGGATTACAGATAAAAGTTAAGTCCAGGACCATGAGGTTCTAAAGGTTAAGCTTCACTAGCTTTGGGATAGATTCACCTCAGGGTCTTACACAAATGTACAAGTTCTATTATGACAGGCAGTGCAGTAAGCCACGTGGAGTTTTCACATAATTAATAGTGTTGAGAGGGATTTGTCTGCATGAGATTTCTATGGCTGTCAGGAAGGCAATATGGCTCCTTCACCATAAGGGGAAAGTCAACTTTTAAGGGAAATATGGAGTAGCTGATCAAATATGAATAGATGACTAGGCTTTTATTTCTTCCCATACTGTCTCTGTTACATGCAGAGTTTTAAAAAGCCTGTAGAGCCAAGGAAACAGTTCTGAAAGGGCATTTGCCCTCCCCTCCTTTTCTTGCCAGCTATGTGACCACAGGTTTTATTCTTTTCTAGTATACTAACGAGACATTTCAACCTGAAAAGGTTATTCCCAATTTTAGCTATAAGGCTGTGAACTGAGTTTGAAGCAGATGGTTAAACTTAACCATTACAGGATGACAATTTGTCTACAAATTACTCCTATGACCACTGCAAAAGAGTGCCATCTCCACACAAGGACCACAGGAGCCCAGCATCATGCAAGGGAGCCTCTCTCCTAGTGAGTGACGGTAGGTCTATTCAGGGCAAGACATACTCTGATCTATTTCAATCAATTCAGAATCACTGTATCTAAAGTTTTCTGTTACAGTTGACTCATTGTTCAAAAGTGGTGGAAATATTCCCCAGAATTAGTAGATATAGAGTATATTAAACTTCAGTCAGGATGGGATCAGTATCAGGGCACTATTTATAGGAAGAAAGATTCACCAGAATTTAATCCAGTTCCCTTGATGGTTCAGTGGAATATGACAGGTTTATGTTTTCAATTCTTCCTTCCACCCTTTCTTCCCCCTTGTTTCTTCTCAGGGGCTCTTTTGTACAAACGTCTCTCAAGCTTGATCTCTATTATGAAATAAATATTCAATCAAAAAATCCTACTTTCCATGGAAAGACATTCATGGATATTATTCCTTCTACAAAAATAAAATCATTACCGTTTTCCAGATACACTCATGTACAGTCAAGAACATCTCAAAGCTGGAAGGGATCTAGTCTAGGGCTGGGTTTTTTAAAAGAGGACTCTGAGATTCAGAGAGAAGAAATGTTCCCCAAGCTCATACAACTAATGCAAAGCCTTTGACTCTGTCCTCAGTGACTTCTCCTAATCTTTTTGTTGATTTTTCCCATGGAAATGATTTTTCCTATTAGTTTCTTGTGTGTTTTTGTTTTTTGTTTTTGAATGTATGGAAATAGGGGAAATTCCCATCATTCTTATGCTAGATATTTGCTAATGATCCCAGTCTCCAGGAACAAGGGTGGAAGAGAGGCCATCAGATCCTGAAATCTGTGATCTGGTGCAGTTCTACGTAGCCTGGAGAATGACCAGAGCCTCCTTTGAAGGAAGAACATGGGGCACTGATAACTGTACTTGCCTGACAGGAAACCATAGGAAGCTGTGCTTTAAAAATATCCCTATCCTAACAAAGTCAAGGGCAGAAAATACCTATTCCCAGCACCTCCATTGTCCAAAAGTTTCTGCACTAAAGCTAAAATTATTGTCTGTCATTGCTGTAAAAATAAATGCAAGAGGAGATTCTTGAACTATATTCCAAGATTACTATACTCAGCTTTTCCTGAAACAATAGCTGCCTTTTCCCATTCTGTGTAAACTTGTCATTTAATAGGTGGACAACTTCCAAATGTCCTAAATTGATCACTTTAATGTTTCCAGCCATCAAATCTCAAGTCCAGCTTCCCAAGTCACAACTCAAAAAAATCATCAAATTTGTACCACCCATGCAAATTCCATTTCTCAGATCAAAATGGGAATATTAACCAAATTCAAGGATATGCTCATTCTTTGTTTGGTGGTCCCCAAACAAAGACGGAAAGAGTGCTTAGAGATCCCCAGGACCTTGTGAATAGGCAGGAAGTTCTAATGCAGATGTTTCTAATGATGCATTAGTTTATTTTTGTAAAAAACTCAAGCTGTGCCACCCATGTAACACTGATAAACAAAGCTTAGTTGAATAGCAAGGTAGAGTTCTGGACTACACATTCTGTTTGGTTATTTGGTCAGCTCCCAACTCAATTACTTGTCTGCATTCAGTTATGACATGTTCCCCAAGTACTAGCTAATACTATCTGCCATATATTCTGTTTCAGGAACTATACTAAAAATTTTACATTTGCTATCCCATTTAATATTTATAATAATCTCATTAGAAGACACCATTATCCCCATTTCACTGATAAGGAAATGTACCTACATTAAATAGTTCTTCAACCCTAAAAGAGCCATGGCAGAGCTGGCTTTCCAGGGTGCTTCATAACTTCACCACACTGCTTAGCACATACTTAGTATGAGTAGATACCTCCCAATCCTTCTTCTCCTGCTTAGGTATTTTTAAAACTATCAGATCACGTATCTATCGTCATCAAGTGACTAGAAGTTCCTTGAGGCCAAAACTATTCTCTGTAGATAACATACAGCAGGTACTCAAGAGCTGAATAAATCACTGAGATCTACAACTAGTGGGTATTATTAATTTTCCAGGGCTGTCTTAACACAATATCACTAACTGGGTGGCTTAACCAGTAGAAATTTCTTGGCTCACACTTCTAGAGGCTGAAACTCTGCAACCAAAGTGTTGGCAGGGTTGATTCCTTCTGAAGACTATAAGAGGATTGTTTGGTCCCCTCACTTGGCATGTAGGTGGCCAACTTTTCCTTATCTTTCTTTATATCATTTTTCCCTCTCTGTGAATCTATGTCCAAATTTTCCCTTTCTTAAGGACCATGTCATATTGGATTAGGGCTCCTCTCACAGCCTTACTTTACCATTGTCACCTCTATAAAAACCCTGTCTCCAAATAAAGTCACCTTCTGAGGTGGGTGGTTCATCTGTGGGTTAGGAATTCCATATATGGATTTGGAGAAGCAAGACATGACCTGACCTCTAACAGTAGGTAGCGAAGATGTTTTCTACGTGGGGTACATCTAGCCATCACACAGCTCAGCTGTTTAAAGAGCATCACCTGATAAAGGCAGTCTCCAGTGACAGACAGTGCAGGTATGTGCCAATGACAGCACATTCCTTCCTTCAGAAAGAAATGCGCAAGAGACCCTATGCTTCATGAATGGCCTAAGCACGCAACAATAGCTGGCAATTAAATCTGATAAAGGATGGACAAATTTATTTAATGCTTGTGCAAGTAACATAATAAAGTAAAGCATAAAACATTATAACATATAACATATAACATTGTTATAACCAGTTCTACCTCCCCACTTCTTTATTCAAACTGGCTCCTAAGGTGTGATAGAAACAGTCCTGGGCATTTTCTGTGCTCTTCAATTACTCTCTCCAGCTCCTCATTGTCTTGACAAAATAAATTCCACTCACAGGGCAACCTTCTCCTTAGTGACTTTTAAGCTGAGCAGGGAAAAAAGTGTCTGTCCCAGGTGGTACCTGGGGTTCAATGGAGTAAGACACCAGCCCCTTATGAAGGAGGTGGTGGCTTTAAACCCAGCCTTGGCCAGAAACTAAAAAAAAAAAAAAAGTGTCGGTTCCATGTGCTCAGTCAAGATCTCTCCCAGGCCTTTCTGTGCCCTGAAATGGTAGTGAATCTCCCTGGACCATTTATTAGACCCATTATTCTAAGAAAGAATATTTTTTACCTGGCCTTAAAACTGCCCTTCTCGATGGTAATAAGAACATCTGCTTCCATGTTACCTGGATTCCCACCCCACTGAGAGAGAAGAAGATATGTAGGATTCCTGTATGTGGCTCTCATGCTCAGCCTGTCACACAGGAAGAAAGGAATGGTCCACACCCACCTACAGGCACCAGGTTCTTTCAACATGTAGAGCTCCACCTCCTCCCTTTTCACATTACGGAGGAAAGAAGGCCACCTCAGACCAGGGATTTAAACCCTCCTTGCCCCTCTGTCCGATGCTCTCACACGTCTTCACTTGTGTCTTTAGAGACCATTAAATCCATGGGGGCATCCTCCTTCTACAACAGAGGCTGAAGGAGATTCCAGAGGGTTATCTAACCTGCTTTCCTCTGTGGGCCTGTGTCCAGATCGTCTCTCCCCTTTGCCCGCTCTGTATTCGTCAAGGTTTCACACGATTTTGATTCCATCATCTTTTCCAGAAATTGATTTCATTTACCAGATGATCTTACTTTTATATTTTTCTCCAATCATTCAAAAGCCTCTTGTTTAGATTTAAATCCATTATTTCTATCCTTATCTTTGCTAGCTAATGAGTCTACATTTTTCTGCTTTGGGAAACTTCCAAAGTGTGTACGTATGTAATTGCATTCACATTTTGTGTGTGTGTGTGTGTTCTCTCACATTTTGTGTGTTCTGTCACATTTTTACAGGTTATCCCAAATTCTGAAAATCTTGTTTTAGGGTTATTTTATTTTTGCAGTTTTTTGCCGGAGCTGGGTTTGAACCAGCCACCTCCAGCATATGGGGACGGCGCCCTCCTCTTTGAGCCACAGGTGCTGCCCCTGAAAATCTTGTTTTAATTAAAACATACACACAATTTCATTCTTTCCTGGGTACTCCTTGCATGTTCATTTTCCAAGCTACTTTTCTCCTTAGGGAAATGCAGAAGTATTAAGAAAAATGTTTCTCAAATGCTGTTTAAAACATACCATCTGTTATCAAAACTACTATCGAAAGTCCACTATTGGGTGTCTTGATAGTGGAAATTGAAGCAATTTAACCAACATAGAGGAATACAATTTCCTAATATGATTTATTCCCAAAATTCCAATTCCCTTAATAAATTACTGTAATTTGATTTACCCCTCATCTGATACGTGGTGAATAGAAAAGAGTCCCTGTCTGCATTTCCCTCTTCTGTGTTGTCAGTGATTTTAACAGAGGATTTAGTTAGATTGCTTAGGTAATAACTCAGCCAATCAATTAACATGTATTTATCAAGAATTTACTGTGTAAATAATATTTCCAGAAACAAATGGAGATGTAATTAAAATTTATATTTTCCTTTCCTTTCTCCTTAATCCCAGTGCAATCTTCAGTGGCAGAAATATCCCCATTATTCTCTTCCTGATCCTTCAGTTTCTTATTTTGTTCACCCACAAATCAATCATTATATTACCACGCCCTAACCCATGTGAAACTCCCTGGGCAAAAAATACACACCTTGCTTCTTCTCTCATCACACTCACACACAAACACACGCTCACACACAAACACACGCTCACACACACACACACACACATGCACGTGCATTCTCCTGCTTCCCACCAACATGCTATAAACTTCAAGTTATTCAACTCAGTGCCCCCACAACCCAACTCAGTCCTGACTCAGACCAGGCCTCTGTCCCCTTCTAATAACACTCACCTCCATAACCAGCCAACTCCATAATCAGAGATCACCACATGCAGGTGACAGCTGCACCAGTCACCTACCTCTCTTACCACTAAACTCTGTTGACCAGGTACAACTCTTAACCCATAATTCTCTATCAGCATTCTGCAAAAAGAAAACAAGAACCCTTGGGAGTACATAATGATTTTCCAAGGGATACATAATCAAGTTTAATTTTAGGGAGTCATTTTCCAGAACCTAACCTTCCATAGAGGCTCTTTAACCAAATTGGTCTGAGGATGGTTTTAGAAGGGAAGCGTCAGGATCGTGCTCCTTTTCCACCACACCTTTCTCAATTTCTCATTTGTCCCTTTCCCTATTTGCACCTAAATAGATGAATAAATACATACATTCGTAGGTAGAAAGGCAAATAAATAATAAATACAGCCTCTCTCAATCAAAATGTGGCTATGTTTTTATGCCTCGAAATATTCAAATCCTCCAGGATTTTTCTTTTCCAAAGAAAAAAATTAATAATAAGAATGCTAAAGCGTCCTCTAATCCAGATTTCATTAATCATACTAGGCTCCATGTTTTTCTTTGTCTTACACATATTTCTGTTAAGAGCAAAGTGTGATAGAAATACGGGGTTTTGACCTCTATAGGGATGTAATGGGATTAAGATACACAGGGCAGCAGAGGGTGTGATTATGAGTTTAAAGACATCATGTTTTCCATGACCCAACTATTGACAAAAAAAAAAAAAAAAAAATGCATCCTTGCAGTTTAAGACCCTGTTTCTACTAAAAATAGAAAAAAATTAGCCAGGCATTGGTGGGCATCGGGGTGGGTGCTTATAGTCCCAGCTACTCAGGAGGCAAGAGGATCGCTTGAGTCCAAGAGTTTGAGGTTGCTATGCGCTATGATGCTGTGGCACTCTAACCCAGGGTGCAGAGTGAGACTCTGTTTCACAAAAGACAAACAAACACACAAAAAAAGGTGCAGTCCTGTTACAGGAGATGCTAAGAGAATAAAGCATAGAGTGTAGGGGTAAGACATTTGGAAAGAAGTGAGACCTTATTTTATTTAGATAACAAACTCATAGTAAGGCTTTGTAATTTCTCTGTCATAGAATAGCATTAAGAAGTGAGATGTTAGGAATGTGTATTAACACATTGATTTAAATTGATAAAGGAAGTCAGATTTGTCTGAGAGAAAGTAAGTCTCATTTATCTAATGGTTTGATAATGAAAAATGGTTTTGCCTATTTGGTTATATGACAGATGTGTTCCATAATTTGAATGTATTAAGTCTGTCTTTCCAAAGTTTTAACAAAAATATTTAAAGTATGTGATATAATAATAAATGCAATTTACAAAAAAAAAAAAAATCACTACATTGGCAAAGGTAAGTTGACATTTTTAGCAAGGTTTTGATGTTCCCAACAGTTTCTGAATATATCAGTTTTTTTTTAAAGTACCTCTAAATGAAAGACAAGTAGTACAATTAATAGTCACTTGATGAGTCTTAGTGAAACTTCTTTCTTATGCTCACCAGAAATATAGAAACTGAAAAAATATAAAGGCTATTTTTATAAATTTTTATAAATCTTTGTTTCAACAAAATTGAAAAAGAATTATCATAATGATGGATTATTAAAAATAATTGGAGAATATTACTATGGATTTTGGTATCTAACTCAGAAGAAATCCAAATAATTGCAATAGATTATTGTTAAAAATGAGCAAACCTCCCCCACTGCTATTTAGGGTTCCCAGTTCATTCCATTCTCAGAGCTATTGTAAGAAGAGATTTGATATTGAACCCTCTTTCATTCTAACTATTCACATTCAAGAAAAAGCCTACCCAATTAATTTAAAAATGCATTTCTAATAAAAAATTTTTCTTTTAATAATTATATATCTAAACATTTAATAAGTGTTTATATTGCCAATTGTGTACTAATAAAATCTTTAGAATAACGCCTGATGAAAAAAATATTTAAGACTTAAAGAATATGGTTATGAAGTAATCACATCTTTTATTTCAGTTAGGGTAAATTGTATGAGAAAATAAAATAGGAATAAGGAGTAAAAGAAAAGGCATAAAAACGACATTAGAGGGTATCTTGTTCATGATTTTTTATTTACTTCTTATCAAAATATGGTATCTAGTCAATATGGGTTCAGAAAAGTATAAAAAACTTAAGTGCAGCTCAAAAAATGTTCAGAAAATGAACAGGTAAAGTAGCACCCAAATCAAGAATAAGGAAGAGCACCCAGCAGTTTACAGCATGGGGGAAACTACATGTTCAAGTCTACTTAGATGCCAACTCAAAATTGCGTAAGATTAGTTATTTAACATCCCTGGGCCTCAATTTTGTTACATGTAAAATAGCTTTGAAATCCTGTTTTCTGCCTGCTGGAGCTGACATCACGCAGTTCCTGATGTAAATGAACAGCAGCTGGTGTTCTTGCCATTGTCCTTGCCTTCCAGCAGGTCGTCGCACCTTAACCACACCCTCCCCAATTCCCTTCTCCATTCTGACTCCCAAGTATTTTAAGCATGGATAGAAAACATGTGGCCTTCTAGTGCTGAAGTGAGGACTTTTGACTGAATCCAAATTTTACAGAACAAATCCTTTCATATTTATTAATACAGTTTTGTTCACCTTTCATTTTTATTTTATTTTTAAAATGAACATATTTAAAATACCAAAGAATATGAAATTTTACTGAAACAATTCTCCCAGGTTTTACTGAAATAATTGCCTCTCTGAAATATCCTAATTTTAATGTGGTACCTCGAAAATACCTCACTTAATAAGAGATACCTCACTTAAGAAGAGATACTTTTCAATTTTACCCTCTCTGAGCCTTGGGGTCTCGCCCATAAATTTGAGTTAACAATAATCATTAACTTTTAAATTAGTTAATACTTGTAAATCTCCTAGAGTAGCACTCAATAAATGGTGTTTTATTGTTGTTTTAAATTTGAACTATCAATTTATTGGATTTATGATTTAAATAGAATATCAGTGTATGAGGCTTTGGTCAATATAGAACAGATATCTCAGAGAAACATTATTCTTTGCAATTCAGGTAGATGTTAACATTCTGAGATATCCTTGACACTTTTCTTAATCTTTACCATTAGTCTTTAATAGTCTTGTGAACAAGGGCGCCAGCCCCATATACCGAGGGTGGCGGGTTCAAACCCAGCCCAGGCCAAAGTGCAACCAAAAAAATAGCCGGACGTTGTGGTGGGCGCCTGTAGTCCCAGCCACTTGGGAGGCGGAGGCAAAGAGAATCGCTTGAGCCCAGGAGTTTGAGGTTGCTGTGAGCTGTGATGCCACAGCACTCTACCCAGGGCGGCACAGTGAGACTCTGCCTCAAAAAAAAAAAAAGTCTTGTGAACACAAGTTTCTCTAACATGTACTAAATAAACAATAATTCAAAAATCAGTTATTAAAATATCTGCACTTGAAAAGTTTGCAGCAAATCTGTCAAATTAGGACACTTTCAGCTGCATCATGAGAAAGTCACGTCTGAAAGAGGCTTGGAGGGAGCAGTCTGCATGTCCCTTCAGGAAGAGCATGCCAGTGGCAGAGAGCACCGCAGAGGCCCTGAGTAAGAAACACACCGGTGTGTTCCAGGAACTAACTGCACAAAGACTGGTGTGGGCATCGTGCAGGGCGAGAAACAGGAGATGGCTACGCAGAGGCAAATGGGGACCACATCACGTAGGTTCTTCCAAGTTGTCATAAGAATCTTGGCCCTTATTCTGTGCGAAACTCAGAGCCATTGAAGGACTTTGAGCAGCAGAGTGATATAACGAGATAATTGTAAAAGGAACATTTTGGTTACTGTGTTGAGAACACATTAAAGGAGATCAAGAGTAAAAGCAGAGAAGAAGTCCAAAAGCTATGGCAGCAAATCAGGTACATGGTGGTGATGCTGGAGGTGTAGAGCAGCAGGTGAACAGCAGCAGTGGAGAGAATGGGCTCACATTCTGCACGTCACCTGGGAGTCAATGCACTGTTGCAAAGTGAACACACCTGTGCCAACACCAGTCCGGTCAAGGAGGAAAACATTCTCAGCACCCCGGAAGGCCACTCATATCCCCTCCAAGTCCTTTCCATCCAAGGGTAATTACCACACTGACTTCTAACACCAGTTACCTATTTTCAACCCTCATACTAATGAATAAACAATTTATACTCTTGTGTCTGTCTTCTGTCTTCTTTTGAAATTGGCTGCATGTGCCTGAAGTTCCTTTATGTTTATCGGGGTATGGTGTTTAAGTTTATACAAAATTTATCCTTTTTACTGTTGTCAAACATTGATTGTTCTCAACCTAGATCCATATGAACAATGCTACCTTGAACATTCTTATACATATATTTTTGTGTCAATATCTACTGATCATATTTCCAGAAAGGGGATTACCAGGCAGTAAGCATTGGCATGAACAACTTTAGTAGATAATGTTAAGCAATTTTAACAACTTAAAGTCCTGCCAGCCTAACATGTTTCTATTGCTCTGCAGCAGTCTTAAAGTTTGGGCCATTTTGCTGAATGTGTAGTGGTATCTCGGAGTGGATTTAATTTACATTTTCCATATGACTCAAATAAAGCTGAGCGCCTTTTCATGTGTCTATGACCATTTGGAGATCCTCTTTCATGAAGTGCCTCTTCAAGGATCCATTGTTCTGTTGGGCTATGTCTTTTTCTTACTGATTTCTAGAAATTCATTCAGTATTTTGAGAATGAGACATTTGTCGAATGCATGCACTGCAAACAACTTTTCCAATGTGGTCTGCCTTTTCACTCTCTCGGTAGTGTCCTCTGATAAGTAGAATTTCTTAATTTTAATGTAGCTTAATTTATTAATATTTTTGTGTATGATTAATACTTTTCTCTCATTTGAAAAATCTTTCCTCATGCCAAAAACAGAAAGATCTGTTTTTATGTTATTGCCCAGAAATTATATTAGTTCACTATTTATATTTAGATCTACTGTCTAACTAGACTTAATTATTAATTATGGTGTAAAGTAGGGGTCAAGTTTTATTTTTTCCTATATGAATATCCAGTTGACCTAGCACCATTTTTTGAAAAGTCTATCTCTCTACTTCTTCTGTATACTGTAACCTTTACCATAAATCTAGTATTCACGATTGTATATGTTTAGTTCTTAACTCTCTGTATCGTTCTATTGGTCTATCACCAATTATTGTGGCCTTTAACCACATATTCAGTAGCACAAGTAGTCTATGTTTTTATTCTGCTTTAATAATATTTTAGATATTTTTGGTTCTATACACTTCTATACAAATTTTAGAATCAGTTTGTTAACTTATATAAAGAAAAACAAATCCTGCCGAGATTTCAGTTGTGATTTAAATCTGAGTCATATGAGAATTGAAATCTATAAAATACTATGTCCTCTAATTAATTAACATGGTACACACTTCCATTAATTTTTTTGTCTTGAATTAATAGAATAATGCTTTACAGATTAGTGTCTAGAAGATGTACATATCTTTCATGTGATTTATATCCAGAAATTTTATATTTTTGATGCTACTCTAGTGATTTTTACATTTCATTTTCTAACTGTGTCCTGTAATATAAAGATATATAAAATTTGTATATAACCTTGTACCCAGAAAACTTGCTACATTTTGCTTATAATTACAATAACTTACCTGTAGACTTTTCAGTTTTTGATAAAAGTAATCATGTTGTCTTAAAAAAAAAAAAAATCAATTTTTTTCTTTGAAATCCCTGCAGCTTTTAATTTTCTTGTCTACAAAACAATGATGAATAGAAATAAGGTCTTCCTGTTTCATTCCTTGCTCAGAGGAAAGCTTTCAACATTTCTCCTTTAAGTATGTTAGCTGTAGGTTTTTTATAGATGCCCATAGCCAGATTAAGGAATTCCTTGCCCCTATTCCTGGTTTATAATGAAGGAAAGTTAAATTTTATCAAAATATTTTTCTATATCTTTTCTTCTTCTTTTATTCTGTTAATGTAGTAAACCACATTAATTTATTCAGAAATGTTAAAGCAATCTTGCATTTCTATGTTAAATTCTATTTGAACATGATATTACATTCTTTTCATATATTGTCATATTCAGTTTGTTAATATCACTTTAGATTTTGGTGTCTATGTTCATAAATGAGATTGGCCCAATATTTATCTTCTCTTGACCTGAGATTTTGCTGTTAAGGTTATGCTGGCCTCATAAACACAGTGAAATGCAGACACTCTTTTTTTTTTTTTTTTTTTTTTTAACTTTCTGGAACACTTTGTGTAAGATTCGCACTGTTTTTTCTTTATATATTTGATAAAATTTGCTAATAAATCTGAAATCTCCTTTTTTCTGAAAGTTTAAGATGCTAATTCAATATAAAGCTGTATGATAGGAAGAAAGAGTAGTGGCCTAGCAATCCATTTTCTACTTTTACTGGAAAGACCTCTGGGTAGACAGACAGGTAACCTAATAAGGTAAAGATGTTAATGATAGATTTCCTCAAGACCAAACTCAACTTACTTTATGCATTAGACACCCAATATATCTAATGGGTGATAGGCTGACCCATAGTAGGGAGAAATTTGTGATTTTCATAAGGATTTTTTTTTCTTGATTATATTCAGAATGAAACTTTGCTGATGTGATTTTCTTTACTTTCCTTAATGTCCTTGGGTAAATACTTCCAAGTCAGATTTTTTTTTAGAGTTCCCTTTTAATCACTCCCTCAGGGTCCAACATCATAGACTGAATAGGAAAGGAAGCAGAGGAAAATATTAATATTCAGAACACTATTTCCACAGTTCATGTATTCATTAGGGAGAAAAAATTAACTATAGAAACAAAAATTATGTGAAGGTATCATGCAATTAGCAGAAAAAGCAAAATTGGTCCAAGTCTTTTCAAATGTCTCACATGCACTCATCCACATTTGGCATCCCTAAGAAGGAATCAACAGATAGATAAGATGCTTGAGTTGATGGCTTGAAATGGGAAACACTATCTTTTGAAGGTTTATCTCAGTCAGAATTCAGTAGTTATTTCCAACCACATTCTAAGACAAAAGGTAAGCATGATGGTGTGATGTCACACCCTTAGAAATGTGATCCAAAACAGTCACAAAATTCTTCAACATGTTTTCCTCTTTCTTTGACCATTTTCAAATTGGATAACCTACATGTGAAGTGACATTGAGGATCATTTTTTTCTTTCATCAGATAATAGAGGTGGGGAACCCCCCCAAACTGTGCTATGGAATCCTTTTAGGTTTCTCAGGGAAACATTAATCAATATAGCTGCCAATATCTTAAAATTTAAAAAAATTCTATTAACCTCTTGGGATATGACATGGAAAAATTTATCAATAAAATCGTAGCCTTCATACAGGCCCCCAAGACATTCTAGAACTGACCAGTTCTGGCTTTCCAGAAGCACAGCTTAACCTTTGGATTAGGAACCTTTCAGTGTGTGAGTGTTTTATACAATCCACAAATAGACTTTTCTTTATTTCAATGCAGATAGGTGCAACTAAGTGAATAATTCAGTTGGTTTAGTTCTACTCACCTTATACCATAATGTCTCTCTAGCATAGAGAGATACAATAGGTCTTCTATTCTTTTGTTTATTTATTTATTTAGGTTTTCTACTCTTTTTGTTTTTTAAATTGTTTAAAATCAACTTTATTGAGATATAATTAATAGGTCATACAATCCACTAAAGTATAATTCAATGATTTTTCATATATTCAGAATTGTGCAACCATCATCACAATACAATTTAGAATATTTTCATCTCCCCCAAAAGAAACCCCTGAGATGCTTGTTTTTGTTTTGTTGTTGTTGTTTTTGTTCTTTTTTTTTATTGTTAAATCATAGATGTGTACATTAGTGTAATCACCTGTACCCATTCTAAGGTGCACCATAGATGTGGCCCCACCCATTGCTCTCCCTCCACCAAAACCTCCCCCTTCCCTTCCTCTTCCTTGGCCCTTTCCCCATAGTCTTGTGCTATAGATGGGTTATAGCCTTCATGTGAAAGCTATAATTTAGCTTCATAGTAGGGCTGAGTACATTGGATACTTTTTCTTCCATTCCTGAGAGACTTTGCTAAGAAGAATATGTTCCAGCTCCATCATGTAAACATGAAGGACGTAAAGTCTCCATCTTTCTTTAAGGCTCCATAATATTGCATGGTATACATGTACCACAATGTGCTAGTCCATTCATGGGTCAATGGGCACTTGGGCTTCTTCCATGACTTAGCAATTATGAATTGGGCTACAGTAAACATTCTGGTACAGATGTCTTTGTTATATTGTGACTTTTGGTCTTCTGGGTATAAATCTAGTAAAGGGATTATAGGATGGAATGGCAGGTCTATTTTTAGATCTCTAAGTATTCTCCAAACATCCTTCCAGAAGGAACATATTAGTGGGCATTCCCACCAGCAGTGTAGAAGTGTGCCCTTTTCTCCACATCCACGCCAACATCTCTGGTGTGGGGATTTTGTTATGTGGGCTATTCTTACTGGGGTTAGGTGATATCTCAAAGTAGTTTTGATTTGCATTTCTCTGATGATTAAGGATGATGAGATTTTTTTTCATGTGTTTGTAGATTTTGCGTCTGTCTCCTTTAGAGAAGTTTCTCTTTAAGTTCCTTGCCCAACCTGAAATGGGGTCACGTGTTCTTTTCTTGCTAATAAATTTGAGTTCTCTGTGGATTCTGGTTATTAGACCTTTATTGGAGGTATAACCTGCAAATATTTTCTCCCATTCTGAGGGCTGTCTGCTTGCTTAACTCACTATGTTCTTGGCTGTGCAGAAGCTTTTTAGTTTGATCAGATCCCAGTAGTGTATTTTTGATACTGCTTCAATTGCCTAGGAAGTCCTCCTCATAAAATATTCACCCCAGCTTATTCCTTCAAGAGTTTTCCCTGCACTTTCTTCAAGTATTTTT
>CAUYPK010068988.1:0-43887 GCA_963574355.1 Loris lydekkerianus
CTTCTCTGAAGAAGACAGGGGCACGGCCTTCAGACATATGAAAAAATGCTCATCATCTTTAATCATCAGAGAAATGCAAATCAAAACTACTTTGAGATATCACCTAACTCCAGTGAGACTAGTCTATATCACAAAATCTCAAGACCAGAGATGTTGGTGTGGATGTGGAGAAAAGGGAACACTTTTGCACTGCTGGTGGTAATGCAAATTAATACATTCCTTTTGGAAAGATACATGGAGAACACTGAGAGATCTAAAAATAGATCTGCCATTTAATCCTGTAATTCCTCTACTGGGCATATACCCAGAAGACCAAAAATCACATCACAACAAAGATATTTGTACCAGAATGTTTATTGCAGCCCTATTCATAATTGCTGAGTCATGGAAAAAGCCCAAGTGCCCATTGATCCACGAATGGATTAATAAATTGTGGTATATGTACACTATGGAATATTATGCAGCCTTAAAGAAAGATGGAGACTTTACCTCTTTCATGTTTACATGGATGCAGCTGGAACATATTCTTCTTAGTAAAATATCTCAAGAATGGAAAAAAAAGTGCCCAATGTACTCAGCCCTACTATGAAACTAATTTAGGGCTTTCACATGAAAGCTATAACCCAGTTACAACCTAAGAGTAGGTGGAAGGGGGAAAGGGAATGGAGGGAGGGAGGAGGGGTGTAGAGAGAGGGGAATTGGTGGGATTACACCTGCGGTGCATCTTACAAGGGTATATGTGAAACTTAGTAAATGTGGAATGTAAATGTCTTGGCACAATAACCAAGAAAATGCCAGGAAGGCTATGTTAACCATTGTGATGAAAATGTGTCAAATGGTCTTTGAAGCTAGTGTATGATGCCCCATGAGCATATCAATGTACACAGCTATGATTTAATAAAAAGTAATTAATTAAATAAAAAAATAAATAAAAATAAAAATTAGTCCATGTAATAGAGCAAAGTTTCCAGAGATAAAATGCTATTCTATAGATGGGGAATCTAGTTTTATAACTTCTTGTAAACCTTTTCTCTCTCCAAAATTGAGAGTAAGTATTTTTTTCAAAGACTTGCAATATCTTCCATTGGGTTTTTTAATTATTTTGTTTGTAAGTCTCAAGGTTTTATTTCTCCCACTTTCTTTAAAAATTTTTGAAATTTCAAATGAATAAGTATGAAGCATTACACAAGTATATCATCTAAATAACTACTTCTCGGGCTTCATTTACAGTCTCATGTAATTCTCTCAGAAAATCTCCTCCTGTCTTGATCACAGAAGAATTGTTCCTGTTTAATTCATGGAAGATTCTCCAATTCTGCCAAGAATGTCCCTATAGCACCAGTGACTACCTTACCCCATTTTTCACCTTGAGAGGTCTTTACACACATCAGCTAAATTTGTTCTCCAGGGCCTCTGTGAAGATGGTGACTTCACAAATTCATCCTTTGACAAATTCCTCCCTGGGGAGACATTATGGATGTTGATGGGGAAAATGCATCTTGCCAAGATTATAGCCCACTCAGAATGTGGATTCTAAGGGTTTAGAAACTGAGCAGTACCTTTTAGGGCTAGAGGTTGACTTAAGATTCAACTGCAAATTGTTAGCTAATGTTTACAGGAGGGATGCGCAATTAATAAATGCAAAAATTTTGCTTCATTTCTGCTTCCAAAGTGAATAGGATGTTTGTGAAAGCAAGAAACTTTGCTTTGATTATATGTTACAGATAATGAAAATGTGTTTATTTTTCACAAATACATTTTATTCCAATGGATTGTATTTCCCATCAGGGAACCAGGTTCAGCAAATATTTTCACATGCTAACTCCTCAAATCAGGGAGAAGGTTTTAGTTGACTGGAAATACAATAAGCTTAGAGAATAGAGGTTTGAATAGAGACTAAGAAATGGAGTTTATAATTGTACTTTACCAGAATTCAGGAGGACCAGCATTAGTTTGCTGTTTCATCTACGTTTAGGGGAGAAAAAAACTCACAAATCTATCATCCCTATTTTCTCTTAACCTTATTAACAAATCAGAGACATTTGTGATTAAGTTATCATCTACCTATGTTGAATATGAAGGGTGGTATTGAAATGTTTTTGACAGCAAAATGTTGCAAACAAAAAGGGAAAATCTGGAGTAGGGAGAGTTAAGAAATAGAAGACTTCATAGACAAGTTTTAAAGATCAGAGGCACTGCATAGGGATTCTGGCTAGGAATTCAAGCCCTAGGAATTAAAGACATGTTACCCCCTTAGAGCATATCTTTCCACTGAGTCAAAAAGAAATTGGCTACTAGAACAAGCATGATGTGTTTTGGTCATAGGAGTGAGATGAATTTTCCAGGGTTAAATTCTAGAATTGCTTACACAAACCAAGGGAGAAAGGGTCTGCCTGGATTAAGGCTGAATAAGAAAGAGGGTTACTTCTTCTAGCAAAGGCAAGATGTGTTAAAGCAAAGCTGAGCATTAATGGTCATAGCCTCAACATTTGACAGCCTGATAGTGGATATTCTCACCTCGTGGGCACTATAATTAAAACAAAGACAGCAGAAATATTTTTATCATGTATTTTCATTGCTGAATGTTTCCTTAATATTTTCCTAGAAATTCTTTGTTATATAAGAAAGAATTTCATTATGAATAATTTCATTATTCATTACATAGCCTGGAAAGCAACTAGTAATCAACTTCAGCCAAGGGAGAACTGAAGAGATAATGATGATGTACAGTCAATAGGGTGGTCAATGTGCACTGAGCCTCTCTCGGAGGAATATTCCCATTCTGGTACCTGTACCTTCTTTGTTTCTTATCTGTCCTTGTGGGCCTTTTCAGCAGAAGGGCTGCAAATTTCATTCACCTCTTCTTGTGACATATCAGCTCACATTTGCATTTTTATCAGAGAGGCTTGTCCAGAGCTTGATTTAAGCATGCCAAAAAAGAAAAACAAAAGTCACAACTGAAAAGACAAAGAAACAAGCTGTTCACTTGCTTCTGCGAAATGGTGCTTTGTCAGGACCTGGAAATCGCACCTCATGAGAAATACATACACACCTCATTTCCTTGCAGTCTGTAGTCCTGAGTGAGTGGGTGTCTCTATTAGTGTGTTGAGGGAAGAATGAACAATCTCTGCTAATTCATGGCTCTCCCTAGGCTCTTTGTGGGTTCTAGAGCTGTTTGCTTACAAGCCCTCAGCATTATTATGCATATATTTTCAGAAACCATATTGCACGAGGTTGAAACTTGGTTTTCACTCATTTTTACTTCTTACTTCAAATACATTTCTTCCTAGGTCTCTATGTCTTTCACTTCTTACATTTCTCTAACAATATAAACTTGTTTTTCTATGTCTACATATCCTCTTGACTTTTAAGTTTTCTAGACTCGCATATTCTATGATTAAATACAATTAAACCTTAGATTTAGTTCCCAAGACTGTTTTAAGATCCTTTCCAAATTCTCTAATATGACTTCAACCAAGAAAGGAAGGTGAGACATGGTTTATTGGAGGTATTTAATGAATACTTATTGCCAAAATTAATCATTCTAGAACTCATCTTGGCTCTAAAGAGGGAGACGATGCCATTCAGAGGACTACTAGGTGCACTAGTCTATCGGCTTTTTTGGAATGTGCTATTGATGAACAAATCCCTTCCACATTTATCAGGTCAGGTAGGATTTATGTGCTTGCTAGGCACAAGCCTTGGTGTTTTTTATTTTTCCAATTCTCAATTAGATAATTCGAGATTCATGTTAGCGTGGCTGGTTCAAGTTCACATTCCCTCCTCAATCTGTGGCTATTGTTTCTTTTATATAATTGCTTAGAATATTTCTGGCTCTATTGTAAAGTCCTCTGCGACTCATTCTTCATTCTGACCTCCTATCAACTTTCACCTTACTGTCCCATCAACACAGTCACAGCCATGCTCCCCCATGTTTCTTTTCATATGTTGTGCTGGAGTGATTATTCAGTTTATTTTTGTTAATGAATGTGACTCATCTCGTTACAAAATATTTCCTCTATAAAACCACTAACTGTAAATTTCTCTTTGGAAGGTGGTCCAACCCCCTTTATTCTCAGACTCTCCCATACTGCCAAATAGAGTGCAGAATCCATAGTAAGGTGGATAATGCAGTTCATGACAGGTATAGGAGGAAGGAATGCATTCTGTTTTTTGGGACTAGCTGATGCTCAGCACCCCTTCTTCTTCTTCCTGGAAAAATACAAAACTGTATTTCACAGTATCACTTGTATTTAATTTAGCACCTGGTAACTAGTCCTGGCCAGCAACAGAAGCAATGGGCACAATTTCTAGCCCTGGCCATAGCAAAGATCAGTGTGATGTTAATGGCTTTCTTTCTTCCATTATAGAACCTCATGCTGCTTCTCTGAGATAGTATCTTATGGCCTGGGGTACAGCCAGAGTGCCTCTAAAAAAATATCTACCAGAGAAGCAAGAGAGAAATGAACTTTTGTTAAGTTAAGTTAGGGTTGGTTCCCTATTGCCTCAAAGCCATACTAGTATAAATTTTAAATTGTATAATTGAGCGGGGCACCTATGGCTCAAGAAGTAGGGCATCTGCCCCATATGATAAAGGTGGCAGGTTCGAGCCCTGCCCCAGCCAAAACTGCAAAAAAAAAAAGCATGATTGAGAATTGGGAAATATTCCTAAGCCTGAGTTGTGCTTATGTGTAGGTGACTAGGAGGGTATATGTCTGTGCTTGTATATGACTCTGTGTGTGTATGTGTGTATGTTATATGCCACCAACTGTTTGTCCTCCTTCCCACAGCCTCAGTGTCTTCAGCTCTAAGATAATAGTGGTATCAGAAGTTCCCTTAGCTTGAAATTTCTTCAGGAAATATCCTGATCCTTATCAAAAAGAATCCTGTATTTCTTCAGGTATCAACATTTCTGAATTCTTTTTAACCCAAGAACAAAGCTCGGGGCTTGGATAGACTCTGATTTTAAGTTCATCCAAACCGTCTCTTTGTTGCCTTTGCCCCCTTTAAGAAAATTCCAGATGAAAGCATAAATCTGCCACATGAACTGATTTGCTGCACAGCAAGATAATTCTTTTAAGTAGTTTCTATTATAGGAAAATTAATTTCAAGGCACTTCATACAGTTCTAGTAAAATCCTTCCGCTCCACGGGGGTCTGTGAGCAACATTAACAGTGCAGCATTTGCTGGGTAGGCCTCCTTATGACTTGGTGCATTGAAGGATGTTTTTAAATTTTATTTTTAAGGTTGGCTTTTTGAAAATGCATTAACGTTTTTACCCCTGTGTGAACATTTAAAGAAAAATGAAATTTGACATTTTTATAAAGGACAAAATACCCCCTCTAAAGGGATAGAAATCATTCCTTCTGGTAAACCCTTGCAGTTCATTTATTTTTATTTAAGTACATGTTTTTGTGTGTATATGTGTGTGTGTATGTATGTATATGACATCACATTGATTCATTAGAGGATTTGATTGAAAACAAATAGAAAAGCTGCTCTGCCATAAAGTGTGTTTTAAAGATTGAGTGGTTAACAGCAAAGGAGAGGTCATTGTCCAGCTCTCCCGTCTCCGGCTGCCTTCATACACTCAAGGGTGTTTTCAAGAGACTGGCACAAATCATCTGCATGCAAGTTTCTATCTCGGTATACCTCATGGAGAATGTGGCCAAAGACCTGTGGCATGCAAAATGTTTTCATGGGCATGGTATCTACACTGTGCTTCAGTAAATTTCTTAGCTCACTCTCTTCCAAATATCACCGGCCTCTCCTTTTTCTGTTTTCTTTGGTCTGCTCAGAATATTCCCCATGCTTAACTCATTTTCCCCTGACTCTCCCTGTAGTTTCACAGGACCCACATGTCCACACTTCAAGAACTGATTCATGTTTCATATTTTGTGTCTTTTCTCTTTCGATTACCCTCTCATCACATCAGCTTGCCTTCCTCTGAGGCATGCCAGAATCATGGCAGTTATTACACTTTATCATAAGCTGCTTTGTGGAATAGACTATCAGTTCTTGGGGACAGGCATTTTTTCTTATTTTTTTCCCCTTATAACTAATACCTTTTACAGTGCTGAGTTCATAATGATCTTTCAATAGGTGGTTTTGCTTGTCTGTTTTCCTAGGGCTTATTCAACAGAGTTACATAGCTTGTGAGTGTTGTGTTCTCATTAAGTGATTAGAGTTGGATGTAGTTGTCAGAGAGAGGAGTGACTATAAAGGATAAATGTGAACAAAGGATGCATTTCCATATTGTGCATTATTTATATTACCAAGCTATGCATTTCTGTTCTACAAACCAATTAATGCACAATAAATACTGCAGTAATTTTTACACAGTTGATAATGTTAGGCACGCGACAGTCTTCAGTTTTGATGAATCTCCTGGTGAGGTTATATAATTGCAGGTTGTCCTCAGCTGGTGACAGGAGCTTGGTAGTATGAGATGTTGCATTTGCAGATTTCCTTAACATCAAATCCAAGCCCTACGGGGTGCATTGATTTCACTTTCTTATACTAAATATTTTATATAAAAAATTAGTTTTAACAAAGAATTTTTACAGTCTTTTTCATTTGATTTAGTTTTACAGAAACCAGAAAAGGTTTCTCCTGTCACAGTAGACCAAAGTAAGGGTAAAAGAGCATCATTGCCATTGGAAGATTTCCTAACACTTCAAATATATCACATTAATCATTTATGGAACCTAGATAATATTAGCTTAAGCCAGGATCTTCTTTCTTTCTTTCCTTCTTTTCTTTTCTTTTCTTTTCTTTTCTTTTCTTTTCTTTTCTTTTCTTTTCTTTTCTTTTCTTTTCTTTTCTTTTCTTTCTTTCACAGAGTCTCACTTTGTCACCTTTGGTAGAGTGCTCTGGCATCACAGCTCACAGCAACCTGCAGCTCTTGGGCTTAGGCAATTCTCTTGCCTCAGCCTCCCCAGTAGCTGGGACCACAGGCACCTGCCACAATGCCTGGGTATTTTTGTTGCAGTTTGGCCAGGGTTGGTTTCAAACCCAGCACCCTTGGTATATGGGACCGGCAGTCTACTAACTGAGCCACAGCGCCACCTATGGGTTTAATTTTTCTTTATGACCAAGGTTTTCTCATCCACTCCAGAATTTTTTTCACTGCCAGAATCCCCCTCCCATTGCCCAGTGGCAAAGCTATACTTAGAATTCTTTTCAGACATGGCAAACAATTGACTTCTTCAACCTCTCACTCCAGCAGTTCTCAACCTGTGGGTTGCGACCCCTTTGGGGGTCAAATGAACCTTTCACAGAGGTTGCCAAAATACATCCTGCATATCATATATTTACATTATGATCATAATAGTAGCAAGATTACAGTTATGAAGTAGCAACAAAAATAATTTCATGGTTGGGGGTCACCACAACATGAAGAACTGTATTAAAAAGTCGTGGCTTTAGGAAGGTTGAGAACCACTGCATCCCTTCTGAGCTAGAAAGCATTTTTGGTGGTGCTGGCTGCTATAGGATCACTATAATCCAAACATAATAAATATTTTAGCAAAATTGTTTGATTAATATTAGAAGTTGAGAATATAGATTTTATGGGCTACATCACATATACTAGCCTTCAGTATAGCTGGAGATATTTATAAACAGATTTTCTTTATTTCTGCTCAAAGTGGAGCCAGTAATAACAACATGGAAATCAAACTTTGTTTGTCTTATAGAAGATACAGAGTGGTTGGACAGGTTATCTTTAAAAAAAAAAAAAAAAATGCTTTTAGTCCAGATTGACTCTTAAAGGTTAACATGATTTTTACACACCAACTGGATGTGTGGTATTTACCAGAGATTCATTAGTTCACTTGACTGGGAATCTGATTTCTCTGTTTAATGAAAGGTTTGGCTTCAATTGTTTCTAAGAATTTCTTCAACTCTGAGTTTCATTTTTCTTCATCAGAGGGCTCAAGAAAATGGAAATTATGTGACCCAAATGGGAAGTTGGTATTAATGTGTCTTTCTCACCTGATATATTATCCCCACCTTACTTCCACACTTTGTCTTCCTTTTTTTTTTTTTTTTTTAATTAAATCATAGCTGTGTACATTAATGTGATCATGGGGCACCATACACAGGTTTCATAGACCGTTCAACACGTTTTCATCACACTGGTTAACATAGCTAATATTGTGCTAAAACATTTACATTCCACATTTACTAAATTTCACATATACCCATTTTTTAAGGATATATGGGACAAATAAAGCAAGGATGAGGTCCACTGCTTTGCAACTTTCCTTAAATATTTTATGTCAGCTATCTATATTCAAAAGGTTTTGTTTCCTAACCCTTCAACTAGTTTTACTTTTTAGTATACCATTAATGTAGTATTTCAGGCCAAGGAAACAAAAATTTATAGGCGAATCCATTCCACTATTCTTGTCCTTTACCCTTTAAGCCTAAAAAATTCATATGCATTTAGAAATGAATAACATAGAAGATAGAATAGTACATTATACTATAATAGTCTACATTTCATATTTAAATGTCACTGTCTTTAAACATAAATCTACCACGAAGGTGGTGATGGTGGTGGTGGAGATTTCACCTTTCCCAGCAATCCACATAAAGAGCATTTCCATAAGCATTTACTACACATTCAGCCTGACGCTAAGCCCTGTCCTCAAAGAGCTTATATTCTAGGTGGTGAGAAAATACTCAATCTCATAAACAATTAGCAGACAATGGAAACAGTATATAATTAAATATTTAACTGCACAGAGCAAATGAACACAGGAACATCCATGAAAGTAAGACTCTGAGAGGCCTGTTATAACCTGAAAGGATTTGGATGGGCAAAGAAAGGCAGAAAAAGGAAATCCTATGTGGAAAAATGGAGTGGGTAAAAGCGCTCTTCCGCCAAAAATAGAGTGGGTAAAAGCTGCTATCCAAATTGGAGGAAGGGTGGACTGGGAGTTCAGAATTGTGGGGAAAATATTTGTTCAATTTTATGCTGGGCAGGATGATGCCTACGCTCACAAGTGGGACCTCACCAGAGAAGGAGGCCCAGTGTTTAGTGGCTCTCTCCCATGGGGTAAAATGAGAGGTCTTTTGGTCCCTGCTCACTTGCAGAGAGCTCACAGTGAGCCTCCTGCTTGGGGGAGGAGTCTCTTGTCCTCTACGCAATGGGCTTTGTACCTGGAATTTGTTTTCCGGGATCCTCTTTCTTAAAGTCACAGCTTGTCTCAGCAGAGATGCTGTGCATTTGTGTATCTTCTTTCTCAGCTCAGCTCTCCACCTTCGGCTTCACTGAGTCCATTTCTGTCAAGTATCTCTCCTTCTGGACAGGAGCCTCTGGCAAAAGCTACTTCTAAGTCATCTTCCTTCCAATCTCCACGTGTATCATTTTTATAATTATTTCCTTTTTTCTTATGAGATATGTGTACAGTTTTGATAATTTTTTCTTTTTTCTTATGCTATTTTTATTCTGATTATTTATTGATTTGTAATTTTGTCCACTGAATCTAATAGTCTGAGCTTATATTTTGCATATCTGGTTCTTATTTTATTTTTCTAGTAATTTGCATTATTAATCCACAATACATTGGGAATTAAACTTTAAAAAAAGAAAAACTAGTCCTTCTCTGAAAAATATTGATCTATTACATACTTCTAGAAAACCAGCCAGTTATACAATCATAGCTTTCCCTAGAGTCATATGTTCTAAAATTCAGGATATGTTGCTTAGGAACAGACTATGCATTAAATTATATTGACTCAGATAGTAAGAGCTCACCGCAAGCTGAGCTGTCCAGAAGAGATCTGGGTCTCTTACTAACCATCAGTGAAACTAGGTACAGGCTATAGGCTATATATCCTTATATATCCCTTTCCTCCCTGGCTTGGGTACACATGCCAATACTCACAGGATGCTACAGTGAAATTCAACCAAAGGTACATTTATTATCCAGTAGGCAGCAAACCTGTTTTATAGCTCAAGGAAGTCCCAATGTCTTCCTTCTACATGAGTCACTATGAAAGTGTGGAGGCAGACCATGATAATACACTTCTGAGAAACACAGTCGACACCCTCCTTTCTGATTCACCTGTGCAAGTTTCAGCTTGCTCAGTTTATCAGTATTGCTTCATTTGTTTCTGTCTACATAAATTTTATGCTTCTTGATTTTCATGTATATCAGAAATTTCATAATGACCTATGTACCACCTAACATGAAAGACTCACTGTCAGAGAAACATCAGGCTGTGCTGATGACCAAAGAAGCTAGTGTCCTGGGGACATTGAGACAGTGGCAACTTGGGCTTCCCACAGCTCATTCTTACCAGGTGACACTCATTTCATAGATGAAAAATTATTTCTAAAATCCCTCAGCTAAATTAAATCCCTCTGAGGTAGGTTTCTAAAATAATATTTGAAGTTATAAATATTTAACACTAAAAGTGTTAATTCTTTATCAGGGTGCTTGAAATAATAAATAACCACCTCTAAGGAGAAAATTAGGCAAGGATCACACAATTTATACTAAATCACTTTCAAACTAAATTATCACACATACAATATAAGAATTGAAATCTACTGAAATAAAGTCTGTTTAACGTTAGGATGCTCTTAATAAATCTCCAACATTTGCTAATCTCCTATTTTAATAAAGAGCAGAAATTTGGCATAGAGCCTTTGGCAAGGATAGGTTTCCAATTAGAAGTTAGTTAACAGTGTTTTGTTTCCGTATAACGGATATTACAGTTACTTTCTCTTAATCATGTATAAGGGTAGAGCATTGCCTTTAAAAATAAATTTCCTTCAGTTAAATTAAAAAAGTGAGTAAATGGAAAGAAAATATTAGGTAAGTGATAGTAGAGGCAGCATTCATATAAGGTAAAAACTTGTCAAAATACAGTAGAACGTCCATAGTTGACCACACCCTACACTGACTACCTCCTTAAGTTGAACTAATTTTCATAGACTGGATGTGCGCCACAAGAACTAGTCCTTATGTTGATCACCTCTATATGTCAAGCCCTGGGGTGGTTAACTTACAGAGGTTCTACTGGAGTTCCGCTAAGTTACAGACACGTGCAACCATGCCTGAACTACCTCCCTGGAGTTTAGGATATAGCATCTCACCAGTGATTGCAGATGGCAGCCATTACTGTGATAAAAAGGTCTGGGGCTCATATTTCCCATAATTCTACCTCAAAGCATCACCCAGGTAAAGCCCATGGGTTAGATAACCTCTCCACACTGCAACCTCTCTCCCTTTAACATCCCTTAAAGAACAGTTCATAATGGATATGTCCTGTAATGTCTGTGTTAATCAAATCTTAGCAATACAAATTAAGAAGAGGAGAAAGAAAGCTCTTATACATATCTGGGATACAACAAAGAAAGATTAAAATCTACTGTACTAACAGCTATGGAATTGCAGACTTTTTTCCTTTTCTCAGTTTTCCAATTTTTGTGATGCTGTTATAAGTCTCTTTGCACTCCAACAATATAAGAAAAAATAAAATCAAAAACAAAAAATTATATAGAGGCATCTCAGTCTACCATGATGAGAAATGGGATGCTTGAAACCAAATTTATAAAATAAAAGCTAAATAATGAAGGCTGACTTTACAAAAGGCTTCTGTGGATCATCTGAAAGAACTCCCTTAGAGAGCTCCATTCTCACAGGCTCCACAGGATCCTTCACTTCTCTGTGCCATAACCCACCCTGCCCCAGTGATTTAAAACTTGGCTTTACCTCAGAGGGTGCTGCCTTCTTATCCACCTGGCCTCCTTTCTGCATCTCTGCCTCTCCCAGGCAGCCTTCCTCACCTGTCTTTCCATCAGGGCATCAGCATCTGTTTCCACTATGTGCTGCACCTTGTATCATTCCTCTGTGTCCCTAGAGCCATGCCCAAAGTCTACACAGTGAGGGACTCAACAGATGTGTCTCAAAACTGCTATTATTTCAATGAATGATTATTTTCCAGATAATACTTTTAATATTAATAATAATAGCTACCACCATGCATTTAAGTGCTTTACATACATCCTCTCAGTTCATGTCACCTTCAGTCCTCTGAAATATTTATCTCTATCCCCAAACTACAGATGAAGAAACAAGGTGGGAAGAATTTGGACAGCATGTTCATTCTCAAACCCTTAGAACAGTGATTTTCAACCAGTGTGCAACTGAAGAGCACCAAAAAAGGACAGAGACCTGGGATCTGATAAGAGCCTACACCACAGGTTCCATATTTTGTTTGTACATTCTTGCTAATAAGCATATTTATGAGGACTGGAATGAAGTCTATAAACTGCTTTCACTACAACCTGTTTTTAGAAATTACCCCTAACAATTGGAGGTTAAAAATTTTTACTAACACAAGAGAATCTAATAGTTACATATAACCCAAATGGCTTAGGTTGGTTTGTAACACAAAATACTCGATATAATTTTCCAACTGCAACATTTAATAGCTAGCATCTATCAGCGTCCCAGGGTTAAACAGGACAGTGAACATGAAGACAAGTTGATCAGAGGGAATTCAATACAGTTAAGAGCAATGTTCAGTTCATATAGAAGGAAAAACAAGAGCAGTAATTCACCACGTATAAGACATACAGGTCAGAAAAAGGTCATAAGATCAGAAAAAAGACACTGTGAACACAAGAAAGCTAGCTGAAATGGGCTGGCTTTGGCATATTCGGAAGAAAGTACAAGTTTAAAGCTAGGGAACAAGTCCTACCAAAACCCAGTGGCCTTGCGGAATAGGAAAACAAATCAGAAGAAAAGCATTACTTCATCTTCACAGCAATCTAGTGTATAATAGTAGACATTATCATCTCATTTTATGACACACATGAGGATCTAAACTCTTGTGTAGGTAGAGTGTTAACAACTGGCCCAAGCTCCAAAAGGCAGAAAGCAGTAAGAACAGCATCAGACCTAGACTTGCCACTTCCAAGTGTTTTCCTCTGTCCTGCAGTCTTCCTTGAACTTCATCCTCACTCTGAAAAGTGAGTGCCCACAGGAAAAACCTGCCATCAGTTGCCAATTCACAACTGATTTTAGACAGAAAACTTCTAACAGACTAGTTATAAAAAGATGTCCTCCCAACAGTGTTTTAGAAACTTTTATATAAATATCAACAAATCTCTTTAACCCATTTTAACCCAGCCCCTGCAAACGGATGTCATAAAGACCTACCAAACTTGGGAGCTCGCACTCAGGGTCCGAGGAAATGCTAAAGGCCCTGCAAACCACAAGAAAACCTTCCTGGAGTGTCAAATTTTACCCTATGCTGAAAATTTTAAAACATTATTTCTTTAATTTTTTTTTTTTTTTAGACAGGGTCTCATTCTGTCATCTAGGCAGAAGTGAGTGGTAGACCATAGCTCACAGCAGCCTCAAACACCTGGGACCAGGTGATCCTCCTGTGTCAGCCTTTATAGTAGCTAGGACTATAAATGTATAGCACCATGCCCAGAAATTTATGAGATGTAGGTCTCTCTATGTTGCCCAGGCTGGATTCAAACTCCTGTCCTAAAGTGATACTCCCACCTTGGCCTCCCAAAATGCTCTAATTACAGGCATGAGCCACCACACCTGTCCTAAAACAATACTTTTATGTTCAAATAAAATATATATTATAAAACAGAATATAACATCTGCAGGAAGTTTTAAAATAATGTATTTCATAGAAATTTCAAACTTGCAGCAGCACACTTTGAAACATACTTCAAGACCCTGGGGGTTTATAGTCCGCCCTTAGAAATAGTTCTGTGAAAAAACTATTTTTTTTTTTTTTGGCCAGGGCTAAGTTTGAACCCACCACCTCCGGCATATGGGGCCGGCACCCCACTCCTTTGAGCCACAGGTGCCGCCCCCTGTGAAAATTTTTGAGATGTATATTAAGTGATTTTTATGACCTGGTTAAAATTTTATAAATGATCCTGTAAATTAATATTTTTAAAAAGCTCACAGACCTAAAAGACTATCAGGTTTTCGTTTTTGTTTCCGCGTTTTAAATATACACTGATAAGGATTTCTTAATTTTTTGTTTATTAAGCCAAAAAAAGATTGAATGACTTGCTTTCCTCTCAAAGCTTCATTTTCCTCTTCTAGACAATGAGTCCCAAAGCGATGGCTCATAAGATGATGACAGTGATAGCAATTATAATTAGTCTTCTTACATATACCAGGAGATTATTTGGGCCATTACTAAATACACCAAATTCTTCCCTCAATAAATATGATCTTGATATTTAAAGGCATCTCTTTAAATAATTCAGTTACATAAATGTATGATGATGTATTACCAAGCAATAAACTAGTAAGTTAACATTGGTGCCTAAATTAACTGGAAATTAATGGAAAGCAGAGTAAAATGTGTTATTTTTAATTACATAAATTACATTACGTCAAAGCCACATTACCACTATCCTGTGTCCACATAGGAGGTGGAACATCTCTGCCATTTAAAAACTATGTGTTGTCTAAAGCAACCAAATACTGATAGATTTCAAAGTCAGTCAGTGCTGCGAGTCAGGGACAGAAACATTGGGACTAGAACCCTAGTATCCTGGCATTATAATCCCAAGCTCCACCAACCAGAGCATGATGCTCCTTTAAAAAGCAAAGCAAAACAAAACAAAACAAAAAAAGAAGGCTTTTCTATTGTGCACATCCAAGGCATTGTCAGCACATCACTGCTTCATTGTTCTGCCCCTTTTTCATAGAGCAGTCACAATTATGTGGTCATGCCTGGTTCTTTTCCTAATTCTAATAAAAACAAGAGGAGAGAGAATTCCACAACCTTTTAACTTTCATTCTGCAGAACTCCAAAGTCATGATTTAAATGCCTCATTCAAAGGCGTGGGTAAAAATGAATGAGAGCAGTTGAGTATCTGGAAATTCTGTAGCTTTCTCTGATCTGTGAAAGGGCCCCTAACATTAGTAAAAGGCCCCCCAAAACTGTCAAATGAGACTTTGATTATCTGTACAGGGACTGTGGTTATCCAGAACATGGAGGATTATTTCACTAATGAGAGCAATTCTAGCCATGATAGTCTAACCATTTTCTCAGAAACAGAAATTGAGTGGGGTTGAGGATTATAACCACATGTAGAGGCTATTCCTTATGGAATCAATGTTCTTGCACATAGTTAAACCGCAACAGTTGAAACCAAAGAATATTCTGGTACTGGCAGAGCAAAACCATCCTACTTAGTCATATGCAAAGAAATATTGGCTTTTGTGGATTCCCCCATGTGATGCCAGCAGTGATCAAGAGTGATACTTTGGAAGGGGAATATGATAACATCATCCATGTGAAAAAAATATATGTAGTCATCCCCCTGAAGACTTCAGTGAGTGACTCAATTTTTTTGATAACGGGAATTCATATAAATTTTTACAAATGCATTTAGAAGACATTTTATTATTATTAAGCGAGTCAAGGTGGATTCTGGTGTTTCTGCCACTAATTCTCATTATGATCTTGGACAAGTCACAACCCATCTGAGCCTTATTTCCTTATCTGTCAAATAGGAATAATACCCACCGTGCCAGGCTCAGTGGATATTAAGAATATAAGAATTTTTTTAAAAGAAATTAATAGGGAAGAATGCTGGAAAAAATATGCATAGATATTAGTGGTGCTATGAATATTTGGCCAGAACGTAAGACAAGCGGTATTCTCATCCACACTCTTTCCCGCTATGGGGACTGGAGTCCAGACATGATGATGACTCAGTGACATCCATGCAAATTAAAAAAACTGTACTAGGAGATGACAATTTGGAAAGTACTTCATTGACCATGAAGAGCAGCAATGTCTTGCCACCTACCCCACTCACACTGGAACTGTCACATAAGAAACCAACATCTCTGTCCTTTTCTCTGTTATGTCAGCCTACTCTAACTAATGCAGTTATCAAGCCCTAAAGCAGAGATCACAGTGTGGACCTACATAGTATTGTTTGTATATTTGTTTAATTTTTACTTAGCTAACCACATTTAAAAATCAGAAGATTTCATACAAAAATTCAAGATTCTTCAGGAAAAAACAAGTCAGAAGATCTGGCAACAATGAGTTCTTATTTACAAATGGCAAAACTTGGCTAAAACTGGATAGACTTGTGCCTTTTAGAGGGAGCATGGGCTATCCAGTTGCCCAAAACCTCTCTCTCTTACAGCAGGCCTGCTTTATTTATTTACATACAACCTCCACAGTTGACCACCTCCTTAGGCTGACCTAATTTTCACAGACTGGACATGCACGACATGTTCATATCAGTAGTTCCTTACGTCGACCACCTCCGTATGTTGACCAGCATGTTATATTCCCTTGTGATCAACTTCCTACTATAGTTTTCCTGTTCTAAGCAAACTCTAGAACATATTTGACTTTGCAACTCTCTCAAATAAACATTTGGACATTTAAAATTCTTGGGACTCAGAAAATGTTATGGAGTTCAGGCCTGTACAGGAAAAGATCACAATATAGTCATCCGTTGGTATATGCCACCTTGAGTCCAAGACTCCCCACCCCCAGGTGTAACAAAATCCTCATGTACTCAAGTTCTGTGGAAGCCCTGTGGAACCCTCATATCAGAAAAGTCAGTCCTCCATATAGGCTGGTTTCCCACCCCTCAAATATTATATTTTCGTCAGAGTTTGGCTGAAAAAAATCTGCATAAGTAATATAGTTCAAACCTGTACTGCTCAGATGTAAACAGTAGTTAATTCATACAAAACTCCCCTCCATGAAGTTCTGCCCATTATCTATATTATGCTTAACAGATAGCCCTCCCTTCAGAGTCCAGACCACTACATCCTTTTCACCTGAATTACAGCAATAGCCTAACTGTCCTCCTAGCCTTCCATCTTGCCCAGCCATTAATTTGTCTGCATTAAAAGCACTGAATTAATTTTCACATTTACCTTTGGAAAAATCCTAAACTCCTTAGCATGGTTTGACAAAGCTTTCTCTTTTTTTTGCCATTTTATTTATTTATTTATTTTTATTGTTTTTATTAAGTCATAGCTGTGTACATTGATATGATCATTGACAAAGCTTTCTAATAATTTATTTTAAAATGCAATGAGGCAGGAATACATAGGGATATATCCATGTTTATAAACAAGAGACAGTTTAATGGTTCCAGTTTCCTAATCAGGAATTCACTCCTGTTAGTACTGCAAAGACTCTACTTGATAGCTACCCTGTACACAGTCCTGTATCAAATCCTGAGTATTCTGAGGGAAATAAACGTCTAGCTTGTTTGAGCCATTGTCATTTGTGACTACCTTGTTGTAGCATCTTAATTTATGCCCTAACACTACACCAGTGTTTTTCATGTCCTTAAATACTCCATGGTCCCTCTTACCATAAGTTCTCTGTACCTGTTCTTCCCTCTGTCTAGAACTCTCCCACCTCCTAACCTTCATCTGGCCAACTCGCATAATACTTCACTTCAGTTCTCACTTACTCTGAGAGATCGCTCCTACTCTTTATGCTGGGTCCCATTCCCTTTCATATATATTACAATATGTATGGCTTTCAGCTATCATATTATGGATCAGTGGTTCATCAGTTAGTATAAGGGATGCTAGAAATAAATCTCATTAGTGAAATGAGTGATCAAGCTAAAAAGACCCCCAGTTCCAGAAGGTCCTTTAACCACTTGCCACATGTTTACTGCTGTGTTGGCAACATCTAGCAAGAAGCCCTGCACACAAAGCCATCTGACCTAAGGTCACCCAGGGCACAGGGACATCTAAAAAGATCTCGTCAACAACCTTGCTATAATCTAATTTATCTCTATATATTTTTTTAATTATAGTGATAGCAACAAGCAGAAGAAGAACAAAGGAGAGAAAAAGAGGAGGTGGAGGAACAAATGATTTGGCATAATTTGCCATGGCGTGGCTTATTGAACCCTCCTGCCTAGGTTGGTCCCCAAAGCATCTTATTAAGAAAATACATGCCAAAAATTGGGGGGAGGAAGTGGAGGAAAGTTAGATACAGCTTCTTTATATAACATTTTTCAAGTCCATAGTGTAGATTTTTCTGGTGTGGAGACCAACTAGGTGCCCTCTTACTATTTTTACCTATAAACAGGACTTCAACCGCCTCTGATCCATGTTTGTTTTTTAGACCAAGACAGACACTTAGCTGCATGTTTTAATTCTTCCGGGCAGCCAGGAATTGGCCAGCTAATCTTTTGGTGAACTTAGAAATTATAATGCTATGAAAATGTTCAAACTGAGTTCACTTTAACCCTCATAAAAAAACTGTTGGAAGGACCCCTACATTGGTAGGGAAGTAACAACCAATGACCTCTGTCTACTTCAAACATGAAGTATGTAGCATATTAATGTCTATTATCAGTGCGGCCATTCTAGAGCCCTTTCCATAACAGGAAGTAACTTCAATCACAGCAAATGAAACTTGACCTTCAAATTCTGGGAATCACAACAGCCAAGAGACTACTTATCTTTTTTTTTTTTTTCCTTAACCCTGAATCTCTCACTTTTCCCACCCTCATTTTCCTTCTTTACCCTTCAATTTGTGGGTTGTACGATAGAAGAGTTTCTATTCCTTAATCTGAACAAAATCTTGTCTCCTTATCCATGACACCAGAAAAGGAATACATAGATGTAATTTCATTCTTGATTTTCCATTAGCAATATGTTTGGTTAGGCAAGAAGCTGTGTTCTTCTAGGCTGACTAGAAGAACACAGGCTGACTTTTTTTTTTTTTTTTTTTTTTTGGCTCAACTTATCTCACTATAAAACTTATAAGGTCAATGACAGATTCTTGAATTGAATTAAGTGCATGAAATGAAATCTTTATAATTGCTTTCATTTTGCATCGCCTCAAGAATAAGAAACAAAATTTTGATTGGGACTAAAATAGTATCCTTGTGAAAAATAAGTATTGTACATCATTTATATCTTCATTGCCGCAAACTGTCTGAGCCGGCGCATCTGCTACTTTGATACTGTGTTCACAAGATATCAGCTGGCTGGGTATTGGATTTGTTTCTCTATTAATGCTCCCTGATTGACTGTTGCATGCTATTCCCAGAATATTGATTCCATGTGCTGTTCCTGATAATATGTGTCTGAAAAGAAGTCCCAACTTTGTGCTCTAAATTAAATGAGATCAGACAATTTCAAAGTAGTACGAGGTCAGACAATTAAGTTTGCAAACTCATCCTAGAAAAAGTGCTACATCCCTCATTGCTGAGTATCACTACAGTCACCTTCAAGGTAATCTCCTTGGGAAGCTATGGATCTATGGTGGAGCCTAGTCCACCCTTCAGTGAAATTTTGGAACTCTTTTTCTGGAATGGCCATCAGAGCTGTAGTCGTAGAAGGTCTGACAATTAAGTTCATGGATGCATCCTAGAAAAAGTACTACATACCTCATTGCTAAATATCACGATAGTCACTAGATGGCCAAAAGTACTTCAAAGGTGACTATACTGATATTCAGCAATGAGGTAGGTAGCACTTTTTCTAGGAGGAGTTCATGAACTTAATTGTCTAACACCATATATATAAATGTTACCATCTTTTGCAGTCAGCTATTTGTAGTCCTATTTTGCAGATGTATTTCCTGACCATAAGAAGGCTTCAGTCTGATTGCAAATGAGTCTTTTGTGTGTGCGTCAGGACCTCCTGTCCGTGTGCAGTAAAAACATCTTTACTCAGCTTTGTTTTTAAATTATACAACTGTTCTCTGCCAAATGCACTAAACTGCTCATATGTCAGCATTAATAAATAGTTATAAATTATTAGTAGCATCATACTCTGAGATCTCAATTCAGTGAGTGTGAAACGCTAGGGAAAAATTTGTTACTTTTCCTCTTTTTAAATAATAGATACCTAAGGACCCTGGAATAGTCTTTTTTGCCTTAAAAAACAAGAATAGGAGTTGAAATTATAGCTAAAGCTTCTTCCATTCTCTTATGCCTCACTCTGTCACCCATAAATATCAGAAAAGAGTCGGCATATTCTGGTGAATGTAGGCCAGCTGCTGTGACGCAGGAGGGAGATTTGGGACTTTGAGATATAAATTTTTCAAAGAGCTAAAAGTAGCTCCCAAGAACCCGCTTAACACAACCCCCTGCCACAGCCTCAGATAGCATTTCCATTGTCAATCTCTACTGTGAAACAAGATGGTGCTCATTTTGGCCACTCCAAGCGGCTTCCCCTGGCAAAGCAGGATTGGCTACAATGAGCAGGGCAGAGTAAACAGACACCAAAATCAAATCCTATTGCAATTGCCACCTCATTTCACACATCTAAAAGGAGAACATTTTGACACAGCAAATATTAAATTAACAAAGTGGCTAACTCCCCACGTAATGTATTTTCCCTTCAATCTATACCAATTTGCACGACAAAATGACTAAAAAGAAAACAAATTGTCAATGTAACACAACAAAACCACTCTCCAACTGCTAAAAAAAAAAGCTAGTCCCTAAAAGTCATATTTAAAGCTCCATCAGTTTCATTTCTCACAACATTGCCATGAGAGAGAAAATAGATTTGCCAGTTTGTGAAAATCAGTGCTGCTTTCAGAATGTTGGCAAAGACCCGGAGTAAAGAAACACAAAATCGGGATCAGTGCTCAACTAGATGAGGGTTGGTCCTTGCCACCATGGTGAGAAATACAGACTGTTTACCATGCTGGTTTTGTTATTTCTTAAATGCTGATTACAACAGAATCCATAGGAAAGGACAAAACTCTAAATGCATCATTTAGAAATGTAATACTGTACCATTTCAAAATCTACATGTCACATTTAAGAGTGGCCAGTTTGAGGTAGTGCCTTAAAAGATATACTGAAAGATAAAAGAGAGTTGCTAAAGGCATATAATTAAGGCAATTTAACTCTAAGCCTCAAACACGCTGCACTTGGAGCCTGTAGGTGAGAATGCCGCCTCTAAACCCGCACCCCCTAACCACGCACAGAGTCAGCCCTAAATATACACATAATGGTCTGGCTATTCTTTCCCCTCCCCTCTCTTCATCTATCCCTAATCACTATCACCACTTTGGAAATGCAGAGATGCTAAGAGCTCGAAAGTAGCAGAAATAAAGTTAGAGAAAGAATAGTTTAGAAGGGTAAGCTATAAGGACAAACTGTCATAGATTCTTTTATGCCGTCCCTTCACTGTTACACAGAATGTTTGAAATTGCCTCAGATGTCATCAATTAGATTTATGTTAACAAATATTATTTGTTAAAAAGTCGAATTATCACAGCTCTTTAACTAATCATTCACAGTGTAATAATACACAGCTGATACTATTTTCAGCACCAAAAAGAAAGAATGATTACAAGGAAGAAAAAAAAAAAAAAGTCTAATTATCTCCAGGGGAATTACAGACCAATGTTTTTCAACTTTTTTTTTTTTTTTAAACTCATGGAACACTTGAACCTATAGGTAAACATCCATAGCACACTTAAATTATGTTGATAAAAAAAAAAAAGAGTTAGAAAAAGTGCTTACTGTTCTTTGAACTTCTTTTGAAAATAATTTAATTAGTGATCTTTGAAATTTTTCAAGGCACACATAAGATCCTCTCGGGGCACACCATACTAGACTATCGAAAATCACCGTACTAGACTATGAAGAATACAACCAGCTTGCTTCCTACTTTAATGCCTTACAAACAACTACAGGGGGGAAAGATGGTTTAATTGTGAAGCACTTTAGAACAATCTAGAAAGGTAATGTGGACCCTTAGGACCCTTTCTGAAGGTTTTGGACAATAAATAACCATTTTTCTAAATGGTTGAGGATAAAGATGAAGGAAACACTGAAGAACTCATTGATTAATAAATATCCTGAACCAGTAACCTGATCTGAGAATAGTCTGATAAAATGCATGGGCCTTCTGGCTTTGTCCAGTTGAGTTCATTCATTTTTTTGGCACATTTAAGTGCATGGTTGGCCACTCTGACCTGTGACAGCTACGACAGCATTCTGCATAAAGGGCTACTGTAGGGACCTTAGGACCACATGAGAGAGCTGAACCAGAAAGGTCCCAGAGTATAAGAGAATATTTGTAAACTCACAACTCTTAAAAGTTGGCATGCTCAGGCTCACAAAATCCCTACAGCCTATGTATCTCTGCCCTCATCAACTTCTAAAATTCTTGTATTGATAAGCAAGAAGAGGAACAATGAATGGAAAAAAAAAAAAACTTTTTTTCTTAATAACCAGTAGAGTCTACCATTTTATTCCTAGACCTCCCTCCCCCAATTCACCTCTAGCTTAAAGGAAAAAAAGAGATTTATACGTCTCAAAAGTTACATGGCAAATGATCCTTAGGAGGCACATAATCCAAGTTTCTAGACTAGGGGCTAAGACCTACAGGGTCAGCTAACCCCATCATTACTCTACCAAATAGCTGCTCTGCTACACAAATAAAGTGAGCATCAGCTCACCACCACTGAAACTCATCTGATCTCCCATGGCTACATCAGTGCTGGTGTCAAGTGGGAGATAGCAGATACAGTCACCAAACAAGTCCAGCATTTCCCAAAGTTACTGGGGATGCTCGTCACCCACATCTCACAGCATGGTTACCTAACTCAAATGCAGAGGCCAGGAAAGGGAGAATTTATAAAAGCCAAAGAGAGGGGAAAAACCATTTCCTTCCTGTTCAAATTTGCCTGAAATCATTCCCATGCTAGGAAGAAGGAAGAATATTTATTATTATTATTATTATTATTATTATTATTATTATTCCACCCTCCATATTACAGGCCACCTGCTCTTCAGAAAAAACAATTCAGTTCCATATGAAATGAATCAGCTTTGGCGGAAGAACCTGGACACCTAACCACTACAATACAGTTTCCAGGAAAATGTGCTCCTAGACATAAACAAAAGTCTGATGAAGCAACATTGGGAAAATCTGTTTGGAATCTGAGACTGTGCTGCGTATGTATAGGGACAGGGTGGGAGGTGGGAAAGATGGAAGGCTCTAGATGGAAGGCAATAGATCCTCTAGAGACCAGCTAGCTAGATTCAAAAGGTTTGTGATTCAATTCTAAGGATCAGGAGGTGGCAGAGCCCTTGGCCTGCCAAGCAGACCAGACAGGGCACAGATGATTGGAATTATGAAAAGACTTCTCAGAAAATCAGGGACAACATAAACTGGGGCAGAGAATAGGCCAGGCTGAAGTGTTGTTGAACAGTGCTCAGTAGAAAGACTAGGGGGTGTTAACAGACACAGACAAGAATTTCAATTGTTTCTCTATTTTACAGAGGTCATTCCCCTGTAACCTCCTTACCCTCTCCACAAAGCAATTTAGCCTGTGTGTACCCCAACATTTTGTGATAAAGACAAACAGGGAAGGTTATAAAGGAGACAGTGCTTTACAAATTTTAAAGTACCTGTGAACACTTGGAGAGCTTGTTTAAAATTAAGAACCTCAGGCCCTACCCCAAGAGATTCTGATATAGGCAGGTCTCACCCAGGCACTTCTGGACCACATGTTGGCAAACACTGAATGACTATGAAGGTAGTAAAAAGGGTAATGGGCTAGCTAGGACAACTGCCCCAGATTCATTCCGCTGGCATAAAAGGTACCGCATGCACTCAGCAATCCTCGGAGAAGTTTCGGCAAAGGAATTCTTCAGAAATGTCCAACGTTACATTTATAGGAGATTTATGTTGCCAACATGGATTCATCTTGTATCAGGTCAGCCACATTTTTCTGTGTACTTTTGTCTGTTAGTCACATATCAAATAGTACCCTTCTGTTCCCACCCTTGAATATTTAAGAAAATGACTTATTTTGTTGAAAACTTTCAGTCTTTAAAACTACGGCTGTCTCATGAGCCAACATATTCTGAGACTTCTGTTTTTGCTCATGGAAGTTTTTCTCCCAGGTACCTTCATTTTCATATGAAGGACAGCTCTGGTGGAGAGAGAGAGAAGTCTATGTCAGATTGCTGCACGTGAGTCTTTAGGTACTTTTTCTAATGAAGAAATCCAATTGGAAGGCATGGAGAAAGCACAACGCGTTCTGCAAGAAAGCACCCACAAGGATTGCAAATGAGATGATGCAAACTCAATAAGAAGACCTCAGGACATACGAAAAGATTGGTGAGAACCGAATGGACTCTTCCTTTTCAGACTGCCACTCCTCTCCAGTGAAACAACTTGGTTTCTTGATTCAAGGATGTTTAGAAAACCCTTTATTTTTATCACCTTCAAAGAGTTTCAGCTCCAAAGAAACTGAGTCTGTGGTACATTGATTTGGTGTAGCAGGGATAAGTGCTACACTACCCAGGTGAGTGCTAAGCTTTTATTTCTGACAAGTTTTTTTTTTTGTTTTGTTTTGTTTTTTTTGCAGTTTTTTTTTTTGGCCAGGGCTGGGTTTGAACCCACCACCTTCAGCATATGGGGCCAGCGCCTTACTCCGTTGAGCCACAGGCACTGCCCTCTGACAAGTTTTAGGTGAGCAGCCTACAAGCTGGTTTTTGTTCTCTCTCTCATCACCAGAGCCGTCCTTCATATAAAATACGTTATACTGCATTTTTAAAGTATACGTAAATGTGCATATAAGTCATATATTCAATATAAGATGCCCTACACAAATGTAAACTAATGATACTATTACTGGCATGCAGATTCAGAAGAAATTATCAAATTGTAACTTTAATGTTGCTCTCCTCAGTATTTAATTAGCCTCTGCATGCCACCTTTCTTATTTTGAGGCACAGGTTCAAAAACTTTTCTTCACAAAGACAGGTAAATTGGTGATAAAATATCTGGAGAGCCTTAGACCACCTTCCCAAGGCATGTGATCCATCTCCCCCGTGCCCCCACATTCCAGGCCTTGGCTATCAAGCCGGATACAAAGATGAAGGAGGCGAACTGACTACCTCAAGCAGCAGTGAAAGCAGGCACTGTAGAAACCACAGCCAGAATTAAGGAGAGTGACCAGGTATCCTCCAGGAGAACTGGCACAGCTCCATTCAGAAAGATCAGAAGTGCGGCCATGTTCCTAACCTAACCCTCTGAGGAGCCATGAGGGATGGCACTCCTCTAGCTGGCCTCCTGCCCTGAGCCTCACAGGTCCCTGAGAGGCCACAGTGAAATGTTTACCTTCTGGGGCAGGCCAGAGTGCTTGGTAAGGTGCCATTTGTCCTTAAGCTAAGGAATATAAGTCTTTCACTGTGAAAGGTCAAGGAAGGAGAGAGACAGGCTGGGCCTGCAGAGCCATCCCACCTCCTGTCACAGTGTATGCCACAACCCCGTCTGCTCTGCCCACTCTGCCTAACAGGCCCCAGAAACTCTCAGCCCACTCTTGCAAACTTACCTCACAAATCCACAGGTACCATTTCTGATAAATGAATCTCATCCAAAGTCATATTTGCCCAACATGATCCAGGAATAGAAAAAATAATAGTGCTATTTCTCAAACAGCAAATCAGGTAAAAGGGCTGTAGAGAGTATTTATATTAAATACAACCTGGCCACAGGACAGGTCTGCTCCATCATTGCAATTCACAATGCAATTCCTGTCGCCATGCCTTTTTAAAAACTGTCATAGCACACACACAATGTGGTAATCTGTGCAAGAATATGAAGTAAATAACAGGTGAAACAGCAAAGGAAAGGGGACCCCACAGGGTCTCACACCTCCTACCTTGGTGGCCCAAGTTCAGCCCTTGCATCTCAGCCAGGGAGGCTTTGGAACACATTCAGAATAGATCCCCCTCTCATGGGCAAACTCACCCCAGGGTAACACACACACACACACACACACACACACACACACACACACACACACACACACGAAATGTCAATACATTAATTTACAGGGAATACTCTGCTTCCTGGAAGCACAACACATGGAAATCAAGTAATAGTCCAAACTTCAGAGGAAACCAGCAATTTCTGCCTATTCAAATCTATTCCCTTTTATTCTGACTACAAAATTTTACTTCTAGGAACAACCACTCATCTCCCATCAGGAGAACTTAGTTTATACAGCTAGGTGAGCACATACCCCAGGCACCAGTCAGTTCCAGAGCTGAAACTCCCCCGGTAGTTTGTGAGATTGCTAACCTGTAAGGATGTAAACTGGGACACACAGACAGCCATCTCAAGGAGACAGCAATGCCTGGAAATGAACCCAACAGGTGAGCAGAATGAATGAATCCAGAGAGACATTGCCTGACAACACCACTTAGTGTTAGTCAAGCCACGCCTTGAGTCCAGAATACCTGCCAGGACTTTTCATTCTTGACAGGTAATGGATGCCTCTTTTTTACTTCGAGGTAGTTTTCTATCTTTTACAAACAAAAAGAAGTCCTGATTAATAAATGAGAGTTTTAATAGAGAACAGGGATCTGGACTAAGGAGAGTTTATAATACGATTTGAATATTTAATCAGCACCAGTTTAAAGTAGCTTAATGCATCCGTATCTCTGTCAGGGCAGGCCGGGGCTCATCCTCAGGCATCCCTCAGATGCTTTGACATCTGACCAACCCCACATGTCATTGACATACTCTCTCTTAAGCCAGGCTCATACATTCAATCAGTTCTGGCAGGTCTGTAGTCACTCTGTCTCTGCTCCATTACACAGCGACTTTAAAATGTAACTCTCTGAGGGCAATCAGGTTTCCCATGTTCCCAAGTTCCTAAAGGGATACGTGTCACTGGATCCCAAGTACTGAGAGTAATCAAAAACCACTTAATTGACTATTAAATTCTATGGTGCCCAAGAGAACTCATAAATCCTCCAAATTAAATGCAATGAATTTCTTCCAGTGAAATCTAGCATCAAAAAATCATTTACAGTAGCAAAATGCATACTCAATAGTTTCCAAGTATCAGGATGTATCGTTGATGGTATTTTCAATTAAGGGGAACAGAAAGTTCTTATACTTTGATAAAGGTGGATTCTTTAGGCCCACATAATTTCAAGTACAAATAATTGTTTATGCTCACTGCTATAAAAAATTCAAGGGACAAGACAAAACTGCACCTTTGCAAGTTTAGCTCCTATTACAACTACTTCTTATGCAAACAAAGGCTTCTTACTTTTAGGCACAAATCCTATCTGTTGTGGGGAATCTTTGAGGGCCTCCCCTCAGTGCTGTTTCCTATATCTTTGTCCTAATTAACCCAGGGGACAGAGAGAAGCAAAGAATCGTTTTCTCCTCAAGCTGTTGTCATCATTTGTTTACGTGTCTACCTCTGCTAGACTGAGCTCTTTGGATGACTTATGACTAGTCTAGCACAGTGTCTGGCAGATGGTCTGTAAACATTAGTTGAGTAGACTTAATTAACTCTACTTGCCAGAATTTTACCAGAATACATGGTTTGTGGCCTTTATATTACTGTTTGGTTACTAGAAGAGGCGTCTTAGAGATGTGGTGTCTGTTCCCTTCAAGAAAAAACATTTATTGTGCACAAATGTTCAACCTTTGTGAAATGTACCCAGCAACTCTAGCTACAACTATCTTGATCGGGGGCTGATGCATGACTGAATAGTGTCAGTGCTAGACTGGACGTGAGAAAGACCACTGGCCTTCCAGGTGACCAGGCAGAAGAGCTCAACCCCAGGAGCAATAAAGTGCACTGATTAGTCATTAAGCAACTCAACAAGAACCTTCTTCAATGTATTTGAACATGACTTATACAAAGAGAGCTGTCATATAGTACAAGGGTAGGGAAAAAGAAAAAGTAAAAATTGAAACTAACACAGGCGAAGCCAAGAATAAGCAAAGTTATGAGGGCACAAGGGAGAAGGAAGTATGTAAGACTGAAGAGGAAGTGAGCAGAAGGAAAAGACACAGCAAAAAGCTGAGCTAAGTGTCGGGAAAGTACTACAGCTCCTCCTATATGGTCTGAAATTTTCTTTACAACACAATATGTAGAGTCGATTAATCAAAAGGCCACATGAAGAGACAGCTACTATAAGTTTTCAACCATCTTTACCTCTAATAAAGTCCTAAGGTTGTCAGTTATCAAAATATATAATTGGCTCTTATTCCCAAAATTTAAGATGTTCAGGACTTGTGAATTGGCCAGAAAAGCTGCAGAGGCAGCCCACCATCCTGTGAAGGGGTATAACCTAGCACGCTCAAAGGGCTGGACTCAGGAATAGGACCCTACGCCAGATTTTGCACTCAGACACAATTTATTTGGAAGATTCTGGTTGTCCTATGTCAAGTATAAGTTTATGTCCTGCCTCTACAATATTGTCATATTTGCCACAAGTGAATCTCATAACCAATGCAAGGAATGATTAAATAGGCAGAGACACATACTATCAAACTTACAAAACAGGTTGTAGGTGTAGTTTATTCTCTTATAAATAAACATTTACTTTCATGTCTGGGGATAGGTCACTAGAAGGAGAGCTAGAGTCCACACTGGTCTCTAACTACTGGGGTATATTAGTCAGGGCTATAGACTCAGGTGCCACTACACAGAAACCAAAAAGTAAAGTAGCTTGAATAAGAGCATTTTTATTTTTTGCATCCAGAAATAAGCAATCCAGGAAGGAAGGGCTTCCACTCCTATTTCTAGTTAGCTGTTTCAAGACTCACCATCTTCCAGTCAGCTGGAAGAAGGAGAGAGAAACGGCTGGATTTTCCCCATTGGCTAGATTTGATCATGTCTAGCTTCAAGTGCAGCAAGGAAACCCATCTCTATACCAGCAACTGAGGGGCAATTGAGTGGAATTATACAGTAATAAATCATCTGGGGTCTCTTTCCTGACCAGTTCTCATCACCGGAGGGAATAAGAGTTTGGTTTGTTCTTCACAGAATGGACAATTTTAATATAAGAATGTAACTTGCTCCTTAAATAATACCAACAAAGAATCTACTATGAAGTCTTACATAATAATAGATGTTCACAAAAAAAAGAAAGGCACAAAAAATAGTCAAGGCCCTGAAAGATAATTAAATAACTATCATATTAAAAGCTAGAGGACCCGAGGATAAATCACATACTTTCTTCAGTCACCTTAATTAGAAATGTCTAAGTTTATAAGGGAAGCAGCTGCCCCTGCTCTACTCTGACAAGCCCCATAATAGGCCTTGTAATAAGTAAAACTACCAATTAAATTGTTGTCAGTCTTCCAAACTGTCACTTTGTAACGTCACTAACTGGGTGGCTTCAACCACAGAAATGTGTTGTCTCTGTTTTGGAAGCTGGAAGTCCACGATCAAGGTGTCAGCAGGGTTGGCTCCTTCTCAGCACTGGGAGGTTAGAATCTATTCCAGGCACCTCACCTTGGCTTACAGATGGCAGTCTCCATCGTACGTGTCTTCACGACGCCTTTCTGCTTTGTGTCTCTCTGTCCAAATTTCCACTTTTCATAAAGAAACCAATTACAGGGTCCACCATCGTTGACATCAGTTAACTTGGTTACCTCTTTAAAGGCCCCGTCTCCAAACAAGGTCACGTTCTGAGGTACTGAAGGTTAAGACTTTAACACAGGAATATTGGTGGGGGAGCACAATTCAACGCCAGAACACAAATTTGGAAGTCCTTTCAATCTCAGACTACAGAGTACATACTCACTATGGCAGTCATTACATCCTTTTAAAAACCTTCTTATTGCAAAATATAACAGATGCAGAAAATGCGGAAGACATAATTACAGTGTAACAAATAATTATAAAGTGAACTTGCTCCAAGTCAAAAAACAGAGCCTGGAGTCCTGGGTGTCCCTTCTGGATCACACACCCCTCCATCCTCCAGGAGGTCTCACTATCTTACTTTTCAGAAAATGCTTTCTTTCCTTTCCTTCCTAGTTTTACTGCTTTTAAATTCATCCCAAACAATATAGTTTCACTCTTGCCTATTTTTGAACAGCATGTGTGGCTATCATCATATTGTAATTGTCGTGGTATTCCCATCCATTGTTGAGACCCAGTGAGTTGTTCCAATGTTATAGGAATATTTCTTTGCTGGTTCTGTCTACTCATTAAATCAGCCTCTTCTCTCCACCATGTTTTAAATTGTAAATATGCTCTGATTCTAGAATTGTTCTGGCTATCATATCCCAATCATAGGGAATAAGACGCTGTCCTTGTGCTAGTCCTTGTAATATGCCTTAGAAAAAGGGGACTGCATGCCATATTGTGTTACAGCCTGTTTTAAGTCCTTTAAGGTTTTAAAAGTAATCATATGATGGTCATATTGTTGTACCCCTTGTGGATACTGCGGACTGGGTGGAACATCAGTCACAACAACAGGAAAAAGTCCCAAAGTGTCCTCAAGTAAAATCTCCTGTTTTCCTGCCTTCTAATAAAGCCTTCATGATGATATTGTAGAGGAATTATCTGGGTTTGAAGGCCTGTCTGGATATGGAGGTGCTGAAGGAGTGGTGTTTTTTGTTGTTAGGTTATTTAATCAACTTTCTGTTTGATTTGAGTGGCCATAATGTCAACAGCTGCGTCTTCCCTTTTTATTATGTTTCTGCTACATAATTCCTCCTCTGAGGAGGAATCAGAGGAGTTTTCACTAGATCTATGGTCCTCCTTTTCTGTTGCAGTCTCCTCGTCCCCGAGATTCTTATTAATCGGTGGAGGAGGCAACAGGTGAGAAGGTACAGTGTCAGTAGGCTCAGAGCCTCTCAGAGTTTTTTCTTGCTTTTTACTGTCATCCTCTGAGTGAGTTTTATGCACTATAACATTCCCTTCTTCATCAGTTTCTCACTGAAGAGGTTGCAATACTAAAGTAATTAAGTTACATAGGGACCCATACCCGTAATGGTGTCGTGTCCCCTAATTGATGAGCTCTACAGAGAGCTCTCACAACCTGTTTCCGGACCTTTACATTAAGAACTGCCCTTCCTGTAGGCTGGAACCAATAACAATGTTTCTTAACATGTTTAAATAATTCTTCAAAACCCTTTTGTTTCACTTTCACTCTGGTCAACTTCAACAATGTTTTTAAAGCTGGAGATATTGTGATTCAATGGATGGGGAATTACCCATTGCTTCCCCATAATCTCCCTCTTGTGTTCGTCAAAGGCTTCACTCACCCCTAAGTGTTTATTCCCCTTCAGTCCATGGCCAGTTCAGGTCCTGCCAACTGCACCAGATGTCATGACCGCATAAATGATCACACGAGACATAGATTGACAGTACATGCTGCAAGAGGTGACACTAACCATGGGTGCAGAATAGCCCGAGCACTTCTCGCAGAGTCCTTTTATTGAAAAGATACATAATGAGTGGAAAGATTACTAAGCAAAGACATGCAGGGGCTGCGTGCTCAGGGAAATGATCTCATAGGTGCCAACAGAGTATGTTCTCAAGAAAATGATCTTCAAGGGTGGTAAGGGAAATGATCTCCAAAAATACTACATGCAATTTTTCTCCACTAATCCTTCAAGGAACTGCCATAAAATGCTTAATGTTTAACATTAGCCTTACTACTACAGGACTGAACTTTGCTCCTCCAGGATTACTGAGTTACTTGGTGGTTTGCCTTCCAACTCAAGAGATTTCCAGGCTTGCCAGCAGAATGCCTTGTTCTCAGTAATTCCTCAGATAAGTTATGATACTGGTGGCTGTTGTACTAAGTATGATGTTTAATCCTCTCTAAGCATGAGAGTAGAATTATATTGTAATCTATTATTTAGGGTCTTCTTTCACTCAAGATATTTATAAGCCACTAATTAAAGATTCACACTTTTAAATGATTTCAAAAAATATTCCATTAGTCTAAATCTAATTTAGCTGGTCAAAACTACATTTTCTGTTATTTATCAGTCTCACTCCTTCTTAATATCCACACATCTACATCAAAGTCATAGCTAAATATAGAGACTCCTTTTATATAAAACTTAACTTTCATAGTTTTTATCTTACAAAAAACACTTTTCGTTTATAGCTTCTATGTACACAGATTATAAAACAATCTTCTTCAACATTGCCTCCATAGATATTTTCCCAGAAAAACTATAAAAGAAATGATGCTCATACAGCAAAATATGTTTACCAATCAATCTGGTACCTTACAGGCAATGCTATAATATTCAAAAGTGAACTGGTCCACAGGCCTTTCCACTTGTGAATGGCAAGGTATAGGTGAAAGAGGGCAAGATTCAGTGGTTTGAGTGGACAAGAATGTGTCAGGGTCTGGTTGCAGGCTTCACTGATGAGCATAGGACCTTAACGCAAAGACCTTACAAACATGTGTAACCTGCTGAGCTACACTGACCTCAGAGGTTTACTCAATTCTTGCTGGATTTTCAACTGTCAGAGATTTGCTCCTTGGTCAATTCAATTTAAGATGTGCTAAATATTCTCACCTTGCCTACCCAAGCTGGAATCTGACACTAGTTTAGCTCATGTACTAGTTAGGCCAGTGGTTCTCAACCTTCCTAATGCCACAAGCCTTTAATACAGTTCCTGCCATGACCCACAGGCTGAGAACCGCTGAGTTAGGCCATATGATGCAGACTGATTGACTTTCTTTTGTTCCATAACCTAAGCTCAGATCCCGGATCCTGCTATGAAAGACTCCAACTGGACTTCATTTCCAGTTTTATATTCTGATCCCAATTTAATACAAGTTCTAACAGCGATGTAACTCCCCTACAAAATGAATCACAGTTGGGAAGTTGTTTCCTCTGTCATTCCAGATTTATCTCTATGAAATAGAAATGAGCTAAGTAAAAACAGGAATTAATAAATTACCATAGAGATGAAATTTTCATTGAAAGTGCTTTAAATAAGAAAACAGCCTTTCCTTTCCAAATTACTATTAATTTTTAGTGTCTATAAATGTTATTAAGAATAAAGGGACAGTCATCCTTATTTCTAACACTTAGAGATAACCACTGTTAACATTTTGGCATAAATCCTTTCTTTCTTTTAAGAGTGCAGTGGTGACATCATAGCTCACTGCAACTTCAAACTCCTGGGCTCAAGTGATCGTCCTGCCCCAGCCTCCCACATAGCTGGGACTGCAAGTGTGCACCGCCACACCCAACTAATTTTTTCTACTTTTAGTAGAGAAGAGGTCTCACTCTTGTCCAGGCTGGTTTCAAACTCCCGATCTCAAGCAATCCTCCTGCCTTAGCTTCACAGAGTGCTAAGGTTACAGGTGTGAGCCACTGCAATGGGCAAGACTTTTCTTTTTTTATTCATAACTATACAGGTAAATAGATACAAAAATGAGAACATGATATAAATACTATAAAACTTCCATCATTGACTAAACCTCCATAAGTTGACCTAATTTTCATAGACTGGGTCCACATGTACCACATGTTCAGGCCTAGTTCCTTACTCTGACCACATCCGTATGTCAGTTTGTTACACTTCTTGGGTGGTCAACTTACAGAGACTCTATTGTTGTGACTACCTTTATTGCCTTAAAAATATTTTGCAGAGACCATCTAGTGGCAATAATTTTTTCTTTGCAGCATCATTTTTTATGGCAATCGGAATTCGATGGTAAGAATGGTCCATAATTTACCGTATATACTCGAGTATAAGCCAAGTTTTTTCGGCACAAAATTTGTGCCGAAAAACCCAAACTTGACACAAATTTTGTGCTGAAAAAAACTTGGCTTATACTCGAGTATATATGGTATTAGGCATATGTTTAAGTAATCTCTTTCAGGAAGGTGTATACTTGATCAATAAGAATATCCAATTCTAATCTTCTGCCTTGGTATTTTCTTACAGCATAAGACCAAATATAGTTAACAATACCAGATAGGAAAAGAACCTTAGTTACACTTAAGATTAATGACTAAAAAGAATTTACAATAATATCAATATATATTTTAACTCTTTCATGCCTCATTGCTGGCATGTACATATGACAGTGCTAAACAATCAAACTTCCAATTAGGATGAAATATAAGCATTTATCTTTTGTACAGTAAAAATTCCATTGTCTCCAAGAACAACTAGGAAATTAAATGAAATCTAAATGTTCCTCTCATCTCAATCACAACAGACCAGGTATACAGCTCCATAGGCTGAATAAGTTAAGAAAGAGCCAAAAAAATTCAATACCCAAGAACCAAAAAAACAAAAGTCTCACAAGGAAAATAGCTAAGAGATACACCCACCTCATTTTATTAGGAAGAAACACAATAACTCTATAGCTAAGGACAGGAGCAAGAGAGAGTTAAAAGAAGAAAAATAGTAATGAAAAATAAACATTTGTATGGTCTCATACAAAATGAGACCATACAAATGTTTATGAAATGAAAATACTTTTCACTAATGTTTGTAGACACAACCTAGCAGAACCTGGCTTCTGCTTACTGCTAAAACTCTATTCCAAATGATAATTCAAAACACAATTCATAATGCCTGGATTTAATATGCTTCTTTATATATGTATAATTTCCCCCCACACATATTACATAAAGATTTATATCTTGGCAGTACTATTTAGTTTCAAGTCTGATAACTAAATACTGATAACTTTGTTTAAATGATAAACAGGCCATTAATTTCTTTTGATACTGATAACTTTGTTTAAATGATAAACAGGCTATTAATTTCTTTTGAGCTTAGATGTACAAGAATTATTCCCTGATTTGGAAGATAATCAATATGAATTGAAAATTTCACTAAATTTTGAGGAAACAATAGTATTTAGTCATGCATTCTTTTCATTAGCCTCTGCAATCTGTTTCTGGGATCCAAATCTTGCCTGAAGCTCTCCTCTCCAAAGTCTTCAGCTGACTTCTTTCATACCATAAGTAATACTTCTAATTCTTAATTTTCTTTTTCTGGCATTTCTTACTGTTGACTACACTCTTTCTTAACATTCTCTGCTCTCCAGCTTTCATGACAACACACCGTTCTGAATCACTTTTCACCTTTCTCTTCCTATCTCAAGTAATTCAAACATGACCCAGAGCCTAAAATGAGATGGCCACAGTACGAGGTCCTACAGATAAAGAGGAAACAAGGCAGGGCCTGTCCTTAAGAGATACAGGAAACTAATATTTCAGCCCAAAATGATCAGAATTATAAGGCATAACCAAGTTGACATGAAATTTACAGGGAGAGATATTTAAGTTATAAATCAAACTTGAAGATTTATGGCCAAGGAAGGCTTCTTGGAGGACATGGTGCTGACCAATCAGGTTTGTGTCAAAAGATGTTTATGGTCTGCAAACAAAGTAACCCTCAGGTCCTCAGCTACTTGGAAATTCTTCTAAATTTTCTCCAGGCAGTTTTCTGGCCCACATTATTTACAAGTATTTCTTACTTTCTCCATTCTCCTCAAAATTTCCAGACAGCCTCTGTCTCATTCACAGAAGATGACCTAGCCTCCAACTTCAGTTACAGTCCAATAGCAGAGAAGTCATATCATCCAGAGATAAAGTACAGAGTGCAAAGGATGGTACAAGACAGTTCTTCTATAGTTCCCTAAATCACCAGCTTAACTCCTGACATAATCACTTGGACAGGCCAAGGGAAATCCCTCCTTTCTCTCTTCCTTATGGCTCCTCCCCTACCTTAATTCCTCCAGCTGAGCCCCAGCCTCCCTCTGGTCTTCCTCTGCTGCTGGCCAACAGTCTCCACCATTTGATTCTGCTGCATGATCCGTGAGTAGAGAAACACTAGCAGCCTGAACGGCAGTGAGGAGGGTGAATTCTTCCTCTTCAGAAAATCAGGAGAAAAGAACTTCCAGATCCAGCCTCAAAATGTCTCTAGCACAAAAATGAAGTCTCCAACAAAATGAGTCCCTCTCAGCATTACCTTAGAACTCAGAAAGTTTCTAACTCTTTATCCCACATTACCAAAAGTATTTCCATTACCTAACCTAGCTCAGGCCCAGAAGGGAGATGGTTGTACCTCTTGTCACAGAAAGTTTGGGTGGATAAGGCCAAAGGGAAGAAAATCCTATCCTTTCTCATGGCCTTTTGTGTTTTACTATAAATGTTTTCCATCAAACAAGTTTAAATAAACTAGAAGCTAAGAATTATTTTTTACACTCAGAAGAAGATGAATTTCAAATGCAATCATTCTCCAGGAGCACCATTGTGTTCAAATGCTGCGCAACAGTATGAATTACATGCAATAATTCTACACCTGGAAGAGGTTTTGGAACCTAGCGAATTGAAGTTGCAGGTTAACCAATAGAATTTAAAAATTTAAATCTACAACTTGCCTATAACTTGCAAGTGCCAGGACTCTTTTAAGCTCATTCATTCATTCATGAAACATGCATGAAGCACCAGGTACTGTGCCTACTGTGCCAGGACCCTGGGCACACAATGGAGAATAAAACAGATACGCTACTGCTCACAGCCTATTGAGGAGAGAGAAAACAAACAAGTAAACATGCAGTATTAAAACCAGTGATAAGTGTTTGCGTTACACTCATCGACAAAATTACACTTCCAGGCACTTACTCCACTGCCTTCACAGAATGAAGCAGTCATCCAGAAAACATGGTAGAAAACTGCAACAAATTATTGGTCTAGGAGACATCTTCAATTAAACTCTGATTTGCACAACCACTGTCTCTGGAGAAGTCTTCAGGCTGATAGACCAACAGGGCCTTCTCAGAGAACTTTATATTAAATCAAACTGATATCCCACATACCAATGGTGTTTTAGGTTAGTTGTTAACCTAAAACACCACTAAAGTGCACCTTCTATAATCCAAATCACACAAACCTCAATACATATGTATAAAATAGTGTCATTTTCACATAACCAAATAACAAACTCTCCTGTCAGTAACCTTAACATCTCAATCAAACAAAAGGACCTGTTAGTGGCAGAGAAGCTAAGAGGCTGTTTGCCAGGGAGGGTATCTTCCAGACACTTGAGATTGGAACAGAGGAATTTTTTATTTTTAATCTGAGACAGAGTCTCATTTTGTCATCCTAGATAGAGTGCCATGGTGTCACAGCTCACAGCAACCTCAAACGCTTGGGCTTAAGTGATATTCTTACCTCAGTCTCCTGCATAGCTGGGACTACAAGGTGTCTGACACAATGTCTGGCGATTTTTTAGAAATAGGGGTCTCGCTCTTGCTCAGGTTGGTCTGGAACTCCTGAGCTCAAGCAATCCACCTGCCTCAGCCTACCAGAGTGCTAGAATTACAGGCATGAACAGGGTTTTTTAATCACAGTGGCAAAAAAAAAAAAAGTAACTAATGATTTATGCTTACTGGCAAATCATCTTCTCACTGATGTTTTCACAGTCCCAGAAACTTGATAAATTGCTCAATTACTTATTAAAAATGGAAGAAACATTTGACAACTAAAATTTCTTTGAAGCCCTGAGACCTTTATCAAAGAACAAGGGGGACAGTCCAATGGGAGAATTTCCTCCATTTATCCAAAATTTGAGCCCCACCTCCCAAAATCTGGGCTTTGTACACAAAGAGGAGGAAAATACTCCCTGATGCTGCTTTGTAAGGGAGCTGAGAACTGCCCCGTTAAGTCAATAATTCTTTTCTGATACTAACTGCACTTTAACTTCCACCAGCTTCACTTCCCAACATGCAATGGGACTGGGGCACTTAGATCCACAAATCTTAAGTGGATCCTTGGGAAAGTTTAGTCTCAAAGAATGGTAAGCAATGGACTCTAAAGGATGCAAAATTATTGGCTTGGAAATTATTAATATTTATAGTGTTTTCACATCATCCAGGAATAAATTCTTACTCTCATACAAAGATAATCAGGACAACAGACCAGAAAATCCCTGCTTCGGACATCAGATCCCCAACCAGTAAGTATTATAATAAAACGAAGGTGGCTCCAGGCTAAACACAGCACTCTGCCCTCCAGTTTAAAGGGCCAAAAAGGGACTGTAAATCTACAAAGTCCCCCAGAATAAAGGCATCAAGAATAAGGATAAACATGGCCTACATTAGGAATGAACAGAATTCCCTCATGTAAGACTAAGTAAAGAAAAGCAGGTATTTTTCTGTTTGGGCTGCCATAATATAATACCATAAACTGGCATTATAAACAACAGAACTGGCTTACAAATGACAGAAATGTATCTCTCACAGTTCTGGTGGCTGGAAAGTCCAAGGTCAAGGTACAGATAGATGTCTGATGAGGGCCCTTTTCTGGTTCATAGAGGGTAACTTCTCGCTAGGTCTTCATAAGGTGGAAGGTGCAAGGTAGCTCGATGGTGCCTCTTCCATAAGGCACTAATCCTATTCACCTCATGACCAAATCACCTCCCAAAGATCCCCACTCCTAATACCAGAACTCTGGGGGTTAGGTTCCAATCCACAGAACATGGGTCATATCAAAACATCTTACTGCACAAAAAAACCCATAACTTGTATCTAAAATTTTACTTTACAGTGAGTGCACTTCAATGAGTAAAGAATAGATTATTCAATAAAAAGTGCAGTGCCTATGATTAACTACTTAAAAACAAATTTGTATTTGTAATCACCAAGATGTAGAAACAACCTAAATGCCCATCAACCCAGGAATGGACTAATAAACTGTAGTTATATATGTACCATGGAATATAAACATGGTGACTTTATATCTTTTGTATTAACCTGGATGAAGATGAAGCACATTCTTCTTAGTAAAGTATCACAAGAATGGAAAAACAAGTATCCAATGTACTCAATACTAATATGAAGCCAGCAGATGATCTAACACACATCCACATAACAGAAAAGGTCAATTCAATTCAAGTTGGGGGGAGAGGGAATGAGGAAGGGGTGAAAGCGGAGGAGGGAAAGGGATTGGTATGTTCCAAATTAATGAGCACATTGCAAGAGTATATGGCATACCTCATGGGTGCAAGACACAGCCACAAGAGGGGCTCTACCTAACAAATGCAAACATCGTAACCTAGTTGTTTGTACCCTCACATTAACTGGAATAAATAAATAAATAAATAAACAAATGAATAAAAATTAAAAAATAAAAAAAAGAAAGAAAAAAGAAAATTTATAGGCTCCATAAAAATAAAACTCTCAAAATATTAAATACTTTGTTAAAAAAAAAAAAAGAAAGAAAAGAAAAAGAAATCATTTTGTCAGCTACTTTGAACAACCTGAGTAAATTGCATTAGTCATTTCTATTGTCATTACAACAAAAGATCCACAAATCTCTGCATGGTATGGCTTCAAAATTCCTTTCCAGCCATACGTTCACACAATCCTACTTCACCTTGATTGTGCTTTAGCCACGATGGTCCCTGCCAGGCTTAAGTCACTCTCCTCCACCACCTCCTTCAACTACTACTACTCTTCCTTCAGAGTTTAATTCAAGGTCACTTTCACAGAAAAGCCCTCCCAGACCTCTCCCTATAGGTCAGTTACCCTCATTAGACATTATCATTTACCTCTCCTTCGTAACACCACAGTATCGATTTTATTTGTGCTAATTTAAAAGAAATTAAGACCTTCTTTCTTTTTTTGCCAGCTTTATTGAAGTATAACTGACAAATAAAAATTAAATATATTTACGATATACAAAATGATGTTTTGATATAAGTAAATAAGGTGAAATGATTACCACCATATTTACACATCCATCACCTCACATAATTAGTTTCTTTTTCTTATGGTGAGAATACATAAGATCCGCTCTCTTAGCAAATTTCAAGTATACAAGATGTTAACTATAGTCACTATCCTGTACATTAGGTTTCCACATCATTTTGGATTATAACTGGTTTGTGCCCTTTATCCAACATCTTCCCATTTTCCCCACCCTCTGACCCCTGATAAATACCCTTCTACCTTCCATTTCTACGCAATGACCTTTTAAGATGCCATGTATAAGCAAGATCATGCAGTATTTGTCTTTCTATGTCAGGCTTACTTCACTTAGCATAATGTCCTCATTAAGATCTATTTTCTACTAAAGGTCCAAAAGGATTAGGATTATTCCTTTTTGTCGAAGGAACACTTAATGAATACCTGTAGAATTAAAGTATGCAAACAAAGAAGTGAACTAAAACACAAAAGATTCTATAATCTTGGAGTGGTGATGAACACCCAAAGTATAGCACAGAAGCAGAATCCATAAAGGAGAAAACTGCCAAATTTGACTACCAAAAACCAAAAATGTCATTCGAAAGCATTATGAACAGGCCGGACATGGTGGTTTACACCTGTAATCCTAGCAATTTGGGAGGCCAAGGCGGGAGGATCACTTGAGACCCGGAATCTGAGGTTATAGAAAACAATGATGAAGCCACTGTGCTCCAGCCTGGGCTACAGAGTGAAACCCTGTCTTAAAAGAAACAAAAAACATAAAAAGAAATTGCCAGCAAACTTAAAGGACAACAGAAAACTAAGGAAATCATTTTTAATATCCCTGAATAATAGTTGATAGTCTTAAAAAGTAAGGAGCTTTTTACATATCAATAGCTCCCAAAATCTTCAAAAAACATAGTCTGAGAAGAACACAGTTTCTAAGCATAAAAAAGTTCAATATCATTAGAAAACAAAGAATACTTTTACATAAAAAATGACATTTTTCTAATAAAATTGAGAATTTTTGAAAGTTATTATATCTCAATGTCAGAAGGAATAAGCACAAAGTAAATTTGTAGAACTTCCCTGCAATATGCACAAAAGTGTATACAGCTTTTGACCCAGTAATTCCTCATCCAGGAATTTAGCCCAAATTTATAAAAATATATGACCTGGAGAGTTATTAATAAATAATTAATAAATATTACTTGGAGAGTTATCTAACAAGAGAGAAAACAAGTTTTAGGAAATACATAAAATGAAATGCTATTACAAGCACATGATGAAAGAATAGTCAATGACGTGGGAAAATATTACCAATTTAAGAAGTAAAAAAAATCAGGTTGCAAGCCCACATGATTGATTTCTTTATGTAAAACATGTATGTAGAAAAATAGAAAGAAGACTGAGAAGATGTACTAAAATGTCAATGTTATTAGGTAGAGAGTTGGGTGATTTTTATTTTCTTAGTTTCATTCTACTATTTCTACAATGAGCATTTCTGTTGCAGAGAGAAACAAGGAGCTTGAGATCGCAGTGAACTATGATGATGTCACTGCACTCTAGCCTGGGCAACAGAATGAGACCCTGTCTCAAAAATAATAACAAAAAGTTAATAATACCTAACACTATTAAAAAATGTGTGTATGGTGTGCCAAGTGCTATACTAAGCACTTTACATACGTTAACTCATTTATCCTGTGAGAGAGATACCAATCCTATGAAGTAGATACCACTATTATCCTCATTTTAAAGATGAATAAAAGTAACTTAACCAAAATGAAAAACATTCTTTATCAGTACTTTCATAAATCTGATAAAAGTTATTTTCCTAATATTTTTCTAAATGGCAACCACTTAAAGTTAAAAATGATCAGGGCATTACATCCACATCTAAAAGCAAAGCCTCCATTCTCGGGCTTGGATTGTGGGTCCAGATTCAGAAAGAAAGGAAAGAGATTAGAGACAGGAGAGAGATGATGTAAGGGACTTAGTGCCACACCTCCCACTTTCCTGAAGTCAGCAGAGCTCTGAATTTGGAGAGCCTTACGTTGAACTCTACACCCTTTAGAATTACAAAGAAAAATGTTCTTATGTTCTTTCTAAGGGATTATATGAGCTTGAACATATTTTTTGAAACTAAGTATTGCATTTTACAGCCTTCCTCATGAAAAAAAATTTCAACATAGTGCAAGTGTTTGAACATGATTAATTCACCAAAGCTCTTTTCACAACACATACTCTCTTTTTCTTGATTCTGACTGACATGTTGACATATCCTGTGTGTAAAATGGAATATGCTTAGCTTTCTGGATGTGTAATGCCTACTGGAGATGATCCACCAGGTTGAAAGCACTGTCTGTGCCTCTGAAGGCCAGTGTCTGCTGTGGTGGCAATAGCAGATGGTGCTTACCTGGCGAAGAACCACTTGGAGATATAATTAGTGGGCAAAACTATAAGTAGCTACTTAAGTCCCTACTCAGGTTAGCTGGGGCTGGCATGAAAAAAAAAAAAAACTGGTAAGAGATTTTTTAATGTACCAAACGCATACAGTAATGTGCACTCACCATTCATGGCATCTACTCTACACCTGGCATTGTATTAGGGTCTTAATATATTTTCTCATTAGAACCTGACAACAACCCAAGGAGATATAAATTAACCCTATTTTCACAATTATGGAACTCAAAAACCAGAAATTTAATAGGTCAGAAAACTAATAAGCAGGAGAAGTGGAATTCAAACTACATCTAGCTAATTCCAACTCCAATGTTCTTTCCACTACATCATACTGCCGCCCTCGGCCCACAGTTCCCTCACAGTGGCTCTCAACCTTCCTAATGCTACGACCCTTTAATACAGTTCCTCATGTTGTGGTGACCCCCAACCATAAATTATTTTTGTTGCTACTTCATAACTGTAATTTTGCTACTGGTATGAATCGTAATGTAAATATCTGATATGCAGGATGGTCTTGGGCGACCCCTGTGGAAGGGTTGTTTTACCCCCAAAGGGGTCACGACCCACAGGTTGAGAACCGCTGCTCTGGAACCTACCACCTGAATGAGCCCATACGATGTACTTGCAGTCCGTCATCTGCTGAAAACATTTTCTTCATCAGCACATATGCCAGCCCATCAGAATCACACCTGACCTGTCTCCCCCTAAGAAATGTCTACAGATGTCTTTCATGAGAGGAGGAGGCTCACTTTCAATTCCTTTACTACCCCAGATATAAGTAAAACATATGGAAAGCTTGGAAACTCTGATTCATATCAAGCTGCTATCCACACTATTGATGTTCATGCTGAGCTAACATGAGGTGCCAACATCTAGATTTCAGCTAATTATTATTCATAAGGTCAGGCAACAACCCTATAGTGTAAAGAAGAAAAGAAGCCATTCACTGTGCTTAGAGGCCAACAGAATTAGGGCACCAATGGCCAGGACACAGCCACAGCTTAAGCCTTCCCTTTGCAGTGAAGTATAACTTCAACAATTTAACCACCTGGTATTGTAGTACAAAGAATATATAAAGCAGGAAAAGAAATTTTTGAACACTCTACCTCTGACTAGTAAAATAACTATAAAAAATCATTTTTTAAAAATAGTAATCTTGTTATTTGGAAATCTCTCCTTAAATATTCTTGGAAGGGGTTGTATGGGAGGGTCAATAGCTAACAACTGTATTGATCCCACAGTTTGAAACAAATATCTGAAATCCTTTCATTCCAAAATGGTTTTCCTAAACATGATATTTAGTATCTGCAGGTTCTTCACAAGATGAATCTTTATCTTTCACCAGTTAACTTGTAGACAGAGAACATCTCACCAAAATGATTTCCAATGCTTCTTTTTTTTTTTTTTTAATTTTATTTTATTTTGAGACAGAATCTCATTCTGTTGCCCAGGCTAGAGTGCAGTGGCATCATCATAGCTCACAGTAACCTCAGTCTCCTGGGCTCAAGCAATCCTCCTGTCTCAGCCTCCCAAACAGCTGAGACTACAGGCACCCACCATGACACCCAGCTAGTTTTTCTATTTTTAGTATAGATGGGGGTCCTGCTCTTGCTCAGGCTGGTCTTGACCTCATGAGCTCAAGGAATCCATCCACTTTCGCTCCCTAGAGTGCTGGGATTACAGGCGTGAGCCATCAAACCCAGCCCCAATGTTTCTTTTCTTTTTTTTTTTTTTTTTATTAAATCGTAGCTGTGTACATTAATGCGATCATGGGGCACCATACATTGGTTTTATATACCATTTGACATATTTTCATCACACTGGTTAACATAGCCTTCCTGGCATTTTCTTAGTTATTGTGTTAAGACAATTATATTCTACATTTACTAAGTTTCGCATGTACCCTTGTAAGATGCACTGCGGGTGTAATCCCACCTATCACCCTCCCTCCATCCATCTATAATACAAAT
>CAUYPK010068996.1:0-12736 GCA_963574355.1 Loris lydekkerianus
ATCTGAGTGGAAATGATTCCAATTTAACTCCATTCAATATGATATTGGCTGTGGGTTTGCTGTAGATGGCCTCTATCAGATTAAGAAATGTCCCTTCCATACCAATTTTCTTAAGTATTCTGATCATGAAGGGATGCTGGATATTATCAAAAGCTTTTTCTGCATCGATTGAGAGAATCATATGATCTTTGTTTTTTAATTTGTTTATGTGTTGAATTACATTTAGACATTTACATACATTGAACCAGCCTTGACACCCTGGGATAAAAGAGACTTGGTCATGATGTGTAATTTGTTTGATATGTTGCTGGAATCTGATTGTTAGGATCTTGTTGAATATTTTTGCATCTATATTTATTAGTGATATTGTTCTATAATTTTCTTTTTTTTTTATTAAATCATAGCTGTGCACATCAATATGATCATGGGGCATCATACACAAGTTTCATAAACCGTTTGACACATTTTCATCACACTGGTCTACATAGCCTTCCTGGCATTTTTTCAGTTATAATTTTCTTTTCTTGTTGGGTCTTTTCCTGGTTTGGGGATCAGGGTGATGTTTGCTTCATAGAACGTGATGGGTAGTCTTCCTTCTTTTTCTACCTTTTGGAATAGGTTGAGTAATATAGGTACTAATTCTTCTTTAAAGGTTCGGTAGAATTCTGACGTGAAACCATCTGGTCCCGGGCTTTTCTTTTTAGGCAAGTTTTGTATGGTTGATGCTATTTCCGAACTTGATATGGGCCTGTTCAACATTTCCACTTGATTCTGGCTAAGTCTAGGAAGGTGACATGCTTCCAAATATTGGTAAATTTCCTTCCGATTTTCATATTTCTGAGAATAAAGTTTTTTGTAATATTTATTAAGAATTTTTTTTTTATTTTTGAGGAGTATGTTGTTATTTTGTGTTTGTTGTTTCTGATTGATGAGGTTAGAGACTTTACTCTTTTTTCCCTGATTAGGTTGGCCAAAGGTTTATCTATTTTATTAACCTTTTCAAAAAACCAGCTTTTTGATTTATTGATCTGTTGTATTATTCTTTTGTTTTTAATTTCATTTAGTTCTGCTCTAATTTTGGTTATTTCTTTTCTTCAACTGGGTTTGGGGTTGGATGTTCCTCCTGTTCCAGTTGCTTGAGATGTCCCATTAAGTTGTTAACTTCCTCTCTTTCCGTTCTCTTGAGGAAGGCTTGCAGTGCTATAAATTTCCCTCTTAAAACTGCCTTTGCGGTGTCCCAGAGTTTCTGATAGTTCATGTCTTCATTGTCGTTTTGTTCCAAAAAATTGGCAATTTCTTTCTTAATCTCATCTCCGACCCAGCTATCATTCAGCATAAGGTTATTTAACTTCCATGTTTTTGTATGAGTATGCAGATTCTTGTTGTTACTGAGCTCAAGTTTTATTTCATGGTGGTCCGAGAAGATGCATGGAATAATTTCTATTTTTTTAAATTTACTGAGGTTTGACTTGTGACCTAAGATGTGATTAATTTTGGAGTAAGTTTCATGGGCTGATGAGAATTATGTGTATTCAGTTTTGTTGGGATGAAATGTTCTGTAGATGTCTGCCAAATTCAAATGTTGGATGGTTAGGTTTAAATCTAAAATTTCTTTGCTCAGCTTCTTGTTGGAGGATTGATCCAACACTGTCAAAGGAGTGTTGAAATCTTTGACTATTATGGAGCTGGAGGAAATCAAGTTGCTCATGTCTGTTAGACTTTCTCTTATAAAGTGAGGTGCATTATGGTTGGGTGCATAGATATTAATAATTGAAATCTTATCATTTTGAGTATTACCCTTAACAAACATGAAGTGACCATTCTTGTCCTTTCTTACTTTTGTTGGTTTAAAGCCTATTGTGTCTGCAAATTATACTGCAACACCTGCTTTTTTCTGATTACTGTTTGTCTGAAATATAGATGACCATCCTTTCACCCTGAGTCTGTATTTGTATTTTAAGTTAAGATGTGACTATTGTATGCAACTAATATCTGGCCTGAGTTTTTGTATCCAGTCAGCTAACCTATGCCTCTTTAGAGGACAGTTGAAGCCATTCACATTAATAGAGAATATTGATAAGTCTGGTGAAATTTTGGGTATCGAGTTTTTCAAGACTGCAGTGGATATTTTTAGTCCTTTCACCAGTGTGGAAGTTGGAGTTTGATCAGAAGTTTCTGAGTGAGTTTACTTTTGTGGTATATAATTGGGTTGGTCATTATGGAGGATAGTTCTGAGAATATCCTGAAGAGCTGGTGTGGTTATGGCAAATTTCTTCAACATATGAATGTCATTAAAGTATTTAATTTCTCCATCACAAATGAAACTCATGTTAGCTGGATACAAGATCCAGGGATGAAAGTTATTTTGCTTTAGAAGATTAAAAGTCGATGACCACCCTCTTCTGGCTTGAAAAGTTTCAGCAGAGAGATCTGTAGTCATTCTAATAGTCTTCCCTTTGTTGGTAATGACTTTCTTTCGCCTGGCAGCTTTGAGAATTTTCTCCTTCATATTAACTTTAGTGAAGTTAATTATGATATGCCTGCGGGATGTCTTATTGGGGTTGGGTCGTGCTGGGGTTCTGAAGCTGTTTGCTATCTGAATTTCAAAATCTCTAGGCATGTTTGGAAAATTCTCTTTCATAATTTCATGCAGAAGGGCCTCTGTGCCCAGGGAGGCCACTTTATCCGTTTCAGAAATTTCAATGATTGGATATTGGCCTTTTTTGAATTATCTCAGATTTCTCTGAGAGAATGATTCAATTTTCCTCTCCATGTCTCTTCCTCTTTGAGAGTTCAGGAGCGTTCAAAGGCTTTATCTTCAATGTCAGAAATCCTTTCTTCTGCTTGGTGCATTCTGTTGCTGAGGGTTCTACTGTATTTTCCATATCTTTGAGGGCTGCAAATTCTTGCTTCAGTGTGTCTAAGTCTTTTGTGGTTTTGACTTTAAATTCGTTAAATTCTTGAGACAACTTTTGAATTTCTCCTCGAATTCCTAATTCCACTTTATTAATCTTGTTTGCAATCCAAATTTTGAATTCAATTTCTGACATCTCAGCCAGTTGTTTATGAATGGGATCTTCAATTACATCTACCATATCTTTCCTGGGGGGGGGGGGGGGTTGATCTATTCTGGTTATTTATGTTACCAGAGTTTTTCCACTGATTCCACCCCATGATTGTTTTACTTCCTTTGATTTTTTTCCCCTGGAGCTTTGTTGAGGACCCATACAGTGCTGTGGCCTGAGAAACTGGGACCCTGTTTGGTGTGGTGGGGCTAAGTGGTTCTGTCTTGTTTTCAGCTGGTTTTTGTTCGACACTAGTGAAACAGTTACTCTGGGTTGAAGTCTCAGCTGTGGAGAAATATCAGCAATTAAGTCACCCTACTCACCACTGGCAACAATTGGAAAAGGAAACCTTCCTACAACCACACATCCAGGGCACCCCATGAATAGTCCTCAGGCGATTGGCTCAGTTCAAAAGGTTCAAATCAATTGTCTCAGTCACCTCCTGTCTTGGGTGGGAGAGTTTAAGAGGTCTCTGGGAACTGGATCACAGGGGTCTGTGACTACTCTGATATGTCTTGCTCCAGTGCTGCATGGAGTCAGGAGGAGCCACCCAGCAAATAGATCAGTCTGGAAAGGTTGATATCTCCTTCCCCGTCTTGCACCTCTGTCACACCCAGTCACTGATAGCCCTGTAGTTGGCTGACCCAGTTGCCTATAGTGAACAGATACTCCAGGGGGTTGTACCTGCCTGAATCACAAGGAAATCTGCCAGGCCACTGCGCTCTGCCTCTATCTAGCAGGAGGAGGTGAGGTCTGACAGCCTTGGGCGCTTGATGAAGGTTGGAGGGTGTTCACTTAGGTCCATCCCCGCCCCTGATTGATGTTACTGACAGAACAGAACAGAACTGCTAAATTCCCCTGCAGAAGAGAAGCTGTTTTGAATTCTAAAGCCCTGTCTTTGCTCCTTCAGGTTTGTATTCAGTTACCTGTGAGTTCTATCCTGCTGCCTTATTTTGTCTATAGGCTGACGATCCCCTGAGGGCCAGGTGTGTCTTAGGCTCAGTAAAGCAGTCCTCTTGGTCAGCCCCACCCTGGGAGCTTCCCAGGTCTGTGAGTCGGTACCGCCTCAGGCAAATCCTTTACTCACAGGTGGTTGCTGGCCTCCTCTGGTTGCCCAGGGAGACAGGGAGTGTGGCTTCAGAATATCCAGGAGTAGGCTGTATTGCTGCTAAAAGACAGCTGCTTGATTGTGCCACCGGGAACTGTTTCTCTGGTGTGGTTCCCTCGCATCCGACCATCCTCTCCTCACTCCCATGACCCAGAGTCAGTACTGACCAGCTGCAGCTTAGGTGCTGTCCACACCCCTCGAGAAATCACTCAAGAGTCTGGACACCTGGGGAACAGGCCTCCAGACCTCAGAGTGAGAGTGGAGGGGAGTGCTGGGAGCTCAGAGTTGTAGGTGGAGAATATATACAGTTTTATACAGCTTTATGCCTGGCTGTATTGCTGCTAAATGCCTCAGGTAACTGCTGCTGCTCTGGTGTGGTTCCCTCTCAGCCGACTGTCCTCTCCTCGCTCCCATGCCCCAGGGTCAGCGCTGACCAGCTGTAGCTTAGACACTGTCCACACCCCTTGAGAAATTACCCAAGAATCTGAACTCCTGGGGGACAGGCCTCCAGACCTCAGAGTGAGAGTGGAGGGGTGTGCTGGGAGCTCAGGATTGCAGGTGGAGAATATATACAGTTTTATGCCTGGCAGGAGAAAGCCTTGGCACCCTAGTAGGGGAGTTTTTGGGGGGTCTCTCCTGTGGAGTGTATGGGAGGAACTTTGAACTCTGCCCATTTGTTTGTGGGGCACTTTGAGCCGTTCTCATGGGGGAAGGGACTCCCACCCACTTGGTGATGGATTTTGTACCTTTTGTTTGTATCCTTGTGGTTGCAGCTCACCTCAGTGGGGTTGATGTGCATTCTTCAACCTTCTCTCTTGGTGCAGCTCAAATCCATCAGACTACTTGCTACATTTTTGTCCTTTAACTCTCCTTCTGGATGGGAACCTCTGTGGAAAGCTGGTTTCAGTCAGCCATCTTGTCTCCACCCCTAAAGTTTGTTTCTTATGTTCCGTTTTGCCCCTGGTGTGAGGGAGAGAGGGGAGAGAATTGTATAATCATGCCATATTTTTCATGAAAAATATTCAATTTCTCTAAGAATATGTCTGTCTATGTAAAAAGAAGGCATACACCTACCAAGTGGTATTTCTTGCTGGGACAGTATCTGCCTGGTCAGTCTGAGCACCTGTGCAAAAGTAGGCAGCTTATCCCTGAGATAAAGGTTTTGGACACCATGATATCACCTCTCCACTGAAAAGTAATTGTCATTTTCTCTGAAAGTACAGTGACAGTGTTTGCTTGGGGACTTAAGATGATCTCCAAAAAACACTTGGGAAATATCCTGTTAAACAAGGTCCCTTAGATCTGAAGTCTAAGAAGACAGACAAGGAAGGTAAAAACAAGGCTGTCTGTTTTCTTTACAACCTTAAATTTAGGATCTGCAATCTTGTTATGTTTTGAGATCTTTGCACAAAAGGCAGCCTGGAGGCAAAAAGAAAATAATCAAGTAAGAACAAGCTTCCCCAGTGTTAGAAATGAACTTGGAGGAAGTTAAGAAAGTTTTTATTTACTGTTTCCATGGGTACATGTTAAGTGACTAATACATGTCAAACCTGATTCTTCATGTATGAAATTTATCAGAACATTAGACAGAAAGGCTTTGAAAATAATCTGTTTGTACTAAGTTGATACTATTGTCAAGAAAGATGGACATTTAGATGATGTGTATTATGTGGCAAGATGGTAAGTGCTATGAGAAGAAAAAGAGCTGGTGCACAATCACAGGTCACTGCATCCTCAAACTGCTGGGCTCAAGTGATCCTCTTGCCTCTGCCTCCCAATTAGGGGAGACTACAGGTGGGTACCACTATGCTTGTATATTTTTAAAAATTTTTGTAGAGATGAGAGGTGGAGTCTTTCTATGATGCCCATGCTGATTTCAAACTCCTGGCCTGAATCAAAGCCTCTGACCTTCCAAAATGCTAAGATTCCAGGCCTGAGTCAAAAGTTCCCTTTGTCCAAAGAACTTAGACTAATAGGTGAAGGCTCTCTCTTGGACTCTTGAGACACAGAATAATGAAGGAAGTCATTGTAATTATTCTGAGGATTAATAACTTACCTAAAATTTTGCCTAGTAGCAGGTGAACACCAAGCAGCCTGATTTCCATCACAGTGTGGGAACTTTCTGGAGAAGGAGGGACCCAGGAATGTGTGCTGGGCACTACCAGAGTGAGGAGGGAGCGTTACTGACCTCTACAGATGTGAGCTGTGCCCACAACTGAAAGTAATCCAGAGAGTTCAGGGACCTGGCCACACAGGGTGTCACGTACCCTGTGAGTGTTCCTGGGTGTTATTTTCAAAGCAATGGGTAAATTCTAAGGGTCTGAGCAGATGAAGAAGACCTCCACCACGTAGGAATTGGATTGTAGGAGGATGGTATGGATAACACATAGCAACAAAACTCCAACAGTAATCTGAGAGCTAAACAAGGCCTCCATGTGTATTCTAAGTGGTTTGTGTGGATTTCTTGTATAGCCATTGCAAAAGCCCTTTGTCATAAATACTGTAACAGTGAGTGGGAGGAGGAACTTCAAGAGAAGATGTTTTTGCCTTATCATAGTTCAGAGTTTGAAAAGGCCTTTTTTTAAGGTTCAGATTCTCTCAGGGAGCTGACTGTGAGAGGTAAAAACGAGTTAATAAATAAATCAAAGGTCACCAGTGGTGAACTTTGATGAGTTTGCTTTGTGGGGATGAGCTGGGTTTTCTAAGGCCAAACAGTTCAGCTTGGTTCTGATCCTCAACAACATAAACATTAGGCAGAGATGCTCATGTCTTATTTGGAGGAAGATGGAGACCTGGGGAAGGATTTTGATCAAGAGTCAGTGCCAGGTTAACTGGGACCAGCATAAGTAATGAGCTTGGATTAGGGACCAGGAGGGAGGCTTATGTGCTGCCACAGACAAGCCATCTCAGGCTCCAGCTGATCTGGGATGGTGGAGGTGGGCCAGGGGACCTGGGTGAGAAGGGTGCAGGGGAAGAGCTGTTTGCATTTGTTCATGTGTGTAAAGAGCAAGACAGTGAAGACTTGAGGCCTCTTACCCCTCTGCCTTGGTTCACTGGAGGTGCCAATGAGGCCATCACAAGACAGATGACCCCAGGAAGAGAAGGAGGCTGGTTAACAACCTCCCTTCTGGCCTGGGTGTGTGGCTTTATTTCTCCAAAACATTTTCTCCCTCTGACGTCTTTGTTTCTGTAACTGTCAGCATCTCCTCCTTGTCCTTCATCAAATGTCTGAGTGAGTTCTGTTTCCATCCGGCATGTGCACATAAAAGAATATTTAAACCACAGAAACTAGCAAATGCCACAAATGAGAGCATTTTAAAAAATCTCTTTTTAGGAATCAGCATAACACCAGGGTATCAAACAGCACTGTAATGATTCCAAGTAATGGTAATTCATGAGAGACCATTAATGCATACACAGCATCTGATAAAGGGTGAAGGGCTTATAGGATGCAGACAGGATATCAGTGTATCATTTCAGATTCATTTTCCTTCATTGGAATCTGATCTCCTACCATTTATTTAGTTATTGAACTAGGGTTGGAACTTGGAAGTGAAGAGATGGAGGCTCAAAGCACATCAGGAAAAGTGGTGATCAGAAATAAAGAAAAATGTGCTGCAAGTAAGTAGACTAGAGCATGGAGGTGTGTAAGAGGTGTGGACCCTGGAATAATGTCATGTCTAGAGGTGAGAAAATAAGGGGATCCAGTCAAGGAAAGTCAATACTGGTGGAGAGAAAAAGTGTCACAGTTTAATGGTCTTATTCCAAAATACCACAGAGAATGTCCCTCCTCTCAAATGTTGATTCTTTCTTCTCCAGAAATGACCAGCAGTCAATCTAGGTGGAAGGCACTCCACCTTCACCACTTTCAGCATATGTGCTGGGCTTTCCTCCAGAACCTCCTGGGATGCTCAGATTTGTTTCCAAGGCTCTCCCACTGGATGGTGCTTTGCTCTCTCTGGAGTTACCTCCTGGTGGCATCTTGGGGACTTCTCTGGCTGTGCCACTTCTGAAACAGCAGAATCCCAAGGGTCACCAGGATCAAGCCAGCCATGCCCTTGTGGATGAAATTCTCCACAGTGTGATCCTGGAGGTGTGGGGCTGAGGATTGTGGACAGGAACTCAGAGAACTTAGGGAAGACCAAATCCAAGGTCAGGATACCATCCTTCCCTGACATTTCCTGACCTTCTGTGTCCAGCCCCATAACTGACAGCATCTCCTCACTCACCAGTCTTAGGGTCTGACTTATGTGAGAGACTGGTGGTCTCAGCTTCTCCCAACAACCCAAAAGGCTGGGTGCTGGTGAGGAGTTGAGGAGACCTGGACTTTTCCCCTAGTCTCACTTGCCATGATAGATCTTATGTGTATTCCTTAATTAACCCTTTCTCTGCTGGGTGTTTATCCAAAGGAAAGTAAATTGATATACCAAAAAGATACATGTATGTGTACTCCTGTGTTTGTTGCAGCACAATTTACAGTAGTAGAGATATGATACAAATCTAAGTGTTCCATCAATGGATGAATGGATAAATAAAATGTGTTATACATACACAATGGAATACTATTCAGAGAAAGTAAGAGAAAATGAGATCCTGTGATGTTCAGAAACTGCAGGTCTCTGTGATAAAAGAAGTAAACCAGACACAGGAAGACAAAATATTGTAGGTTCTCACTCATAAGTGGAAGCTCAAAATGTTGTTCTCATGGTGGTGGAGAGCAGAATGCTGAAAAAGGTGGTGATAGGGATGAAGAGAGGTTGGTTAGTGGGTGTAAAAACTCAATTAGATAGAAGTAATAAGTTTTAGTCTTCCATAGCACAAAAGGATGATTAGAGTAAATAACCATATGTTGTGTATGTCAAAACAGCTAGAAAAGAAAATTGTAAATATTTCCAACACAAAAACATTAATAATGTTTGAGATAAATGTATACATGTATGCTAAATATTTTTATTTAACCTTTACACATTTTATGTGTATATCAAAATATAATAAGTACCAAAATATGTGCCTTTGTTATGGCTCAATACTATTTCTTAAACTTCAAAACATTTCTGAACATTATTAATAAACTTCACTTTCAAGACCTTGGATAAGAAGACATGTTAGTTACATTCTATAATGACTGTAAAAATTTAATTAAATTCTAATAAAATTTGTAGTAGAATTACTCACCTTTTAATCATAAATTTTTATATCTTAAATTTATACATGTAAGTAATGTGTATCAAATTTCATAAAAAGAGCAATAACAGGCAAGAGTATAAAGAAAACAAGAGTAGAAGTGACTTCACCACAGTCTCAGGGCAGGCCCCACCTTACTCTCAGGTGTGCTCTGAGCAGAGGCCTCCATGTGAGCATGGGGGGTGGGCTGTGCCCAGTGGCACCCACAGCTTAGAGAGCCTCCTCTCTGATGTGCACTCCACCTTCACCACTTTCAGATCCCACTGGGGCCTGAGCAGCCTCCTGTCCTGTCCTGAGAGGACCCAGGGTCCCACCACCCATGTGTGGGTGAGGGGCTCCATCCTAGGGGTCTTGAAAATAAGAAATAAGAGTTCTTCAGGGGGTGTCCCTCTATCCTGCCTCCAAGTTGCCATCCTGTCCTCCTCCTCTGCTTGAGATATTCCTGTCTCAAATTACACCTGGATGCCATCTGCTGCTGACATGGCCCATTCTCCTCCTCACCACACCTCTTACCAGATAGGGCAGGGGCTTGGGCATCAGGTCGAGCTGTGAGGGTGTGGATTTAGTAAACAGACAGATGTCCTGTGAGGCATGAGAGATTCAGTAAAAAGTAAATCTTTACTGTATTAGAATGTTTGGACTTCCTCTTACACAGCAGAGATTTCAGATCTGATGGATAAAAAGCACATGCACCTGCCTGAGTTTCCTGAAGCTTTTTAATCCTGGCAAGGAGATGCAAGAGAGGCCAGAGAGGACTGGAGATGGGAGCACGTGTAGGGTGAGCTACATCCCACACACCACAGGGAGGTCAGAAAAAGTTTGAAGGTTCCCCTCTCCCTGGCAGCTCCCACCCATTCAGAGGAGAACCCAGGGCAAGAGTGGACAAGGCTTTTTCAGAAGGAGAAAAGGCACAGATGCTCTACTTCAAGATATTATGGAGGAAATTTTCCCAAACAGTGCAAGAAATACAGAAATTTAAATAGTAGACAGTTTCAGAACCCGACGACTCAATCTAAATAAAGCATCTCCTAGACACATTGTAATGAACTTTGCCAAAGCTAATATGAAGGAGAAAATTTGGCAAGCAGCCAGATGTAAAAAAAAAAAAAAGTATTACCTACAAGGGGAAGAATATTAGAATGACTTCAGATCTCTCAGATGAAACCTTTCAAGCAAGAAGAGGATGGTCACTGACCTTCAATCTCCTGAAACAAAACAACTTTCAGGGCAGGATCCTGTATCCAGCTAAACTGAGTTTCATTTGTGATAGAGAAATTAAATATTTTACTGACTTACACATGTTGAAGAAATTTTCCATAACTATATCAGCTCTCCAGGATATTCTCAGATCCATCCTCCATAATGATCAGCACAATGGTCTACCACCGAAATAAACTCACCCAGAAAGCTTTGAATAAAACATAACTTCCACAATGGTAAAAGGATTAAAAATATCCACTGGACATTTAAAAACACATGATACCCAAAACACTGTCATGCTTATCAATTCTCTTGATTAATGTGATGGGTTAAATTATCTTCTAAAGAGGCACATGTTGGCAGACTGTATACAAAAACTCAGGCCAGATATCTGTTGAATACAAGAGTCTCATCTTACCTTAAAGGATAAAAAAAACTCAGGGTGAAGGGATGGACACCTATAATACAGGCAAATGGAAATCAGAAAAAAGCAAGGGTTGCAATTTAATTTGCAGGTACAATTGTTTTTAAAACAACAAAGATAAGGACAGATAAGGAAGGACACTTCATATTTGTCAAGGGAAACACTCAACATGAAGAGATTTCCATAATTAATATTTATGTGCCTTAGCAGAATGCTCCTCAATTTATAATGCAAACCCTAACAGATATGAACAATGTGATATCTTTCTGCACTAGAATAGTTGCAGATTTTAATACCCCTTTGGCAGTTTTGGATAGATCCTGCAAGAAGAAAAACAAACACAGAAATAATGGACTTAAACTCGATCCTAGAACAAATGGACTTAACAGACATCTACAAAACATTTCATCCTAATAATACTAAATACACATTCTTCTCACCAACCTATGGATCATCCTCCAAAATTGATCCTATCTTAGGACACAAGTCTAACCTCAGCAAGTTTAAAATAATAGAAATTGTTCTGAGTTTGGGGGGCAGTTTGGAGTGCTGATTTTGCCTGGAATTGTGGTTCGGAGTGTGTTATGAGTCAATGGGGTTCTGGTTGCTGTATGGAAACTGGAGCAGTGGGATGGAGATCAGACATGCTAGGCAAGTCTTGTGCAGGCCTCTGGTGGGATCCCTGGGTGGCTGCTGCTGCCAGGAGCTGTGGAGATACTGGACGTGAGGAAGCTTTTTTGCAGCTTTCAGTTCTCAGGGGAAGTATGTGGAGTGGACTGCTTGCAGTATATGGCAGCCAGATTTGAGGGCTGGCTGGAGTGGATTTGCCACCAGTTTGGCAGTGTTAAAGACAGCCAGTCTGGGAAGGTTCTGGTAGCAAGGGATCAGTCATTACAGCAAGGTCATGAGAAGGTCATGAGGTGTGGGCCCCTACAGGAACATAGCCACTTTAGTTCTATCTGCTAAGATCAGTTCCCTAGTTGTGATAGGCTTAGGGACTCCAGCACTCCACAAGAACTGTTGCCTGGGGGCACAGTGAGACCAGCCACTGAAGGTTTCAGGAGACATCTGAGTTCCCAACCCAGCAGAACCTGACTGCTGAGGAAATAATCAGGTGATCACTGTGGATATTTAAGTTGGGGAACTGGTATATGCCTGAGTTCTAGAGAGAGGGCATCAGCTGGGTTGTCCATCCCCTAAAATTATAGCGCCACCTGATGTTCCGGCAATATATTGCAACACAAATTTTTTCCTACTAAAATTGGACCATATATATATACTTTTATGTATATAAGTCTATATATAATTAGTTTTCTTATTTTGTTTGTCTTTTTCTTATTAGTATTTTCTTTTTCTTTTTTTGTTTTGATTTGTTTTTTTCATTTATTTGTTACTGAGGTTGCTTATTTTTGATTATTTAAAGATTTAAGATATTTTGTATTGATGTGTTTTATTTCTTGCTTATTTGCATGGTTGGTTCTTTTCTTAACTTCTATTTTTACTTTCATCAAGAACAAGGGCTCCTGTATTTTTTCTTGTTTCTTTTTTTTTTAAGAAATTTTAAAATAAATGTAATTGTTGTAAAATGCATAGAATTTATTTTTTTATTAGTATTAGATCAGGGGTGGCGAACACGCGGCTCTCGAGCTGCATGCGGCTCCCGGCCAAAATGAATGCGGCTCTTTGCCTCTTATCATTATTTTGTATACTGTGGCTCTTTGCCAAGTTTGGATTTTGTTATGCTGCTTCTGAGGA